>WNWK01039800.1:0-17278 GCA_009830355.1 Cherax destructor
TTCCATTTCCAGCTGTTGCAGCTCTTCAGTTGTTAGCTCTACCCTGTGGTCCTCCACCAACTCTTCCACATCCTGCCACTCACCTCCAAACCCAGGGATTTGCCCAATGCCACAATACCTTCCACAACAGGCACAGGGTTGGCAGGGTCAGGGCCAGCCTCAATCCCTTCAAAATCCCTCTGTTGGACACAACCTGGCCACAATGGTCTCCAAGCAGAGTTCAAAGTCCTGAAAGTCACTCCTTCCAAGCCTTACCTATAAGGCTTATGCAGCTAGATATTGAAGTGATTCTTCTTGAAGTCACTTCAAAGCACTTTTCAAACAATTCTTTTGTGTAGAGTTTTGAAGTTGGAAATGACCTGCTGGTCCATGGGCTGCAGGAGAGGAGTGGTGTTAGGAGGCAAGAAATTCACTTTTATAAATCTGAAGTCTTCACACAGTAGGTCTTCCATGTTTTGAGGATGTGCAGGAGCATTGTCCAGTAACAGAAGGCACTTTTGCCCAATTCCTTTTCCTGTAGGTATTTTCTCACACTGGGGCCAAACACTTCATGGATCCACTCACTGAAAAGTTGCTTTGTGACCCATGCATTCTGACTAGCTCTCCACAACACACACAATCTATTTTTGACAACGTGTTTTTGAACACACTGGGATTTTCTGAGTGATACACCAGTAAAGGCTTCAATTTAACCCTTTGACTGTCGGAGGCCCTCTCTGAAACTGTCATTCTATGTCGGGAAATATTCGAAAAAAAAATTCTTATCAAAATGTTAAGATTATTTTTCTGATTGTTTAAATGCCCCAAAAAAATTGCGATCAGTATTTACCGAGTTATAAGGCGTAAAGTTGGCAAAAATGAGACGCGTATGGCAACAGCGGCGAATGCGCTCACCCGGTAAACTTTGGTTTACTTCCTTTCGTAGGTTTCTTGTTTTTTCACTATTTTATTTTTACATAACTTATGTGGCCAGTGATACCAAAGTAAGGTGCAATGTATATATATACACTCATTGTATCCAACACAATAATCGCACAAACATTAGTATCATTATATTGTTTACAAAACTTGTTTACACCAACCAACAATAAAAATTTTTTTATTACTATTGTTCTATAATATATATACAGTGGTCCCTCGGTTTTCGTGCATCTCCAAACTCGAACATTTATGTAAGTGTATTTTCGTAAGTGCTGTTGCAAGTGTATTTTTGGGGGTCTGAAATAGACTAACCTACGTGACATTATTTCTTAAGGAAGTAAATTCGTTTGGTAATGGCACTTGAGCAGCATTCTGGAACGAATTTTCGGCGAAAACCGAGGGACCACTGTACACATATATAATGACTAGACACTTTCCATCAACTCCAATTAGCACTTCAAAGCTCCAAGTTATGGTGTGTGTGTGTGTGTGTGTGGGGACATCTAAATTTGCTGAGTCAGGGTAAGGCAGCTGTCAAAATGACATATTATACCATTACTCACCACCCCACACTGCCTGTCAACCTGTCAACACAAAAGGGGACCCATGTCTTCTTCTCCACAACCTCCTTCCTTTCCTTCATACCAACCTTCCTAGCTTCCTTTTTTCCTTCATTCCTTCCTTTCTTTCTGCCTTCCTTTCTTACATATTTCCTTCCTTCCTTCCTGCCTTCCTTCCTTTCTTCCTTCATTCCTTCCTTTATTTCTTCCTTCCTTTCTTACGTCTTTTGTTCCTTCCTTCCTCTCATCTCTTCCTTCCTCTCATCTCTTCCTTCCTTCCTTTCTCTCTTTCTTACTTCCTTCCTTCTTCCTTTCCTCCTTCCTTACGTCTTTCCTTCCTTCCTCTCCTCTCTTCTTTCCTTCCTTCCTTCCTTTCATCTCTTCTTTCCTTCCTTCCTTTCATCTCTTCTTTCCTTCCTTCCTTCCTTTCATCTCTTCTTTCCTTCATTCCTTCCTCACATCTCTTCCTTCCTTACTTTCTTTCTTTCTTCCTTCCTTCCTTCTGTTATCCTGGGCATTGCTTTCGGTCACAAACTCCTCAAAACCATGAAATTTATCTTCAGAGACACTCCCATCTGTGTTAAGAGTTATCATTGAGGAAGAGAAATGTCCCAGATGCGTCAAGAGTCAAATAATTCTTACCACTAGGCATGCTGAACAAGGACTACTGAAATGGTGTTCCCACAATGCACCAGTGGCTGCCCGATTTATTTTATACTACGACACTGACCACACAGACCCATTCTCTCACATGTGGGCCAACCAACTTTCTCCTGCTTGATTTGAGGCCGCTAGAATTTAGGCATATAAATACGTCCGAAACATTAGCTCGTAAGACGATATATATGTCCGAAACAGTCAAAGGGTTAAAATCCCCAGTAGCATTACTACACAACATGAGAGTTAGCCTGTCTTTCATAGGTTGTGTCCTGGCAGTGCCTTTTCTTTCTGAGTAATGTAGGTCCTGTTGGGCATTTTCTTCCAAAACAGGCCTGTTTCGTCATAATTGAACACTTATTCAGGTTTCAATTTTTCAGTCTTTATGTAGTCCTGAAACTTGTTTAAGAATTTTTCAGCAGCACGTTTGTCTGAACTGGCAGCCTCACCATGCCTTACCACAATGTGTATGCCACTACGCTTCTTAAATCTCTCAAACCAGCCTTTGCTGGCTTTAAATTCACTAACACTACAATCAACACTGGTTACAAGCATTTTCTTTGCAAGATCGGCATGCAACTTCCTTGCCTTTTCACAAATGATTGACTCCGACACACTATCACCCGCTAACTCTTTATCCTTGATCCACACAACAACAACTTCTCAATCTCTTCGATTATTTGTGGTCTGTTTTGGCTAGCATATTAACACCTTTTGCAACATCAGCTTCCTTGTTTTGTTCCTTCTTAGCCAGGATAGAAGCGATTGTTGACCTGTTTTTGCCATATATCCTGGCAAGCTCAGAAATACGCACACCACTCATATTTTTGTATTATTTCCTTCTTCATATCTATGGTGCTTCTCAATTTCTTCACCACAGGGGTACCACTAGAAACTTTCTTGGGACCCATGATAGTAGCTTATTTCACAGTCGCATTTAATGAACAAACTCCAAACAATTAATTAATTGTGAAATGTTTGGATGAGCATTCAGGGTATTGTTCTCTCAAGTGTAAACAACACGAGACTGGCTCTCCACGCCTGCGCGCTGAGGCACCTAAGCGCGCCTGGGCGGACAGGTCTGGTACGCACTTGTTCGATTAGCGATATTTTGTTCGATTGTTGATGTCGATTTTCTTGTTCTATTTCCAATATGTTCGATTGCCGAGCCGTTCGATTCCGAGGGTCCACTGTACGATTTGATAGAGTGAATGGAGACAAATAGTTTTTAACACTTGACGTGCTGTTGGAATGGAACCAAAGTAACGTTTATGAAGGGATTCCGGGAAACCGGCAGGCCGGACTTGAGTCCTGGAGATGGGAAGTACAGTGCCTGCACTCTGAAGGAGGGATGTTAAATGTTGCAGTTTTATAACTGTAGTGTAAGCATGCCTCTGGCAAGACAGTGATGGAGTGAATGTTGATGAAAGTTTTTCTTTTTCGGGCCACCCTGCCTTGGTGGGAAACGGCCGATGTGTTAATAAAAAATAAAGGACGAATGTAAATTAGATTAGTCTGTTTCAGACCCCAAAAAATACACTTACAAAAGCACTTACAAAAATACACTTACATAAATGTTCAAGTTGGGAGCTGTGCGAAATCCGGGGGTCCACTGTATTCACCACTCATTATAAGCTAAGGATGAAAATATTTTAAGGGAAGTAATGTGTGTACTGTATGTGCATTTTTTAGGCCTAGCTAGTATATTGCTCACTTAATATATGATAATGTAGACATGTTATCAGGCTTTTATATGCATTTGAAAGTTAAAAAAGGCTATGATTCACTTTACAGTAATTTTTACTTTACAGTAGTAGCCCCAAAAGTGGAGCCCGCCTTTATTAGATTTTTCCTATTTTCCCGAGTACAGGTAAGGCCCCCTTTCATTCCCCAGCCTTTTTTATGGGTTTTCAATAGGTCTGATTTAATATAGGAGATGCCTGGGGACATGATTAATGAAGAGGAAATGTTTTAGTTCCACAAATGTTTACACTGTTTATTTTTAACTCTATTTTTAAATTGATATTTTTTAATTGTGTGAAATTGGCCAAATTACTGATTTCTGTGTACTCTGTAGGATAGTTCAAATAGTTGAATGAGCAATTTCTTGTGCTCAGTTCATAGAATAGAAAACATACTATTGAAATTGCTGATGCATAATTTTCAACAAGAACACTAAGTTTGCACCTGCGTAATTCTGTAAATTGTCCATCAAATTTCATACTTTTGGGGTCTTTACCTTCAGAAAAAGATTCTCTATGATTTCAGAAAAAAAAATTTCTCTTTTGAAAGTGGACACTAAGAGCATTATTAATTTTGGGATCTTGACAGTGACAGGGTTAACCCTTTCAGGGTCCAAGGGGGGTCTCCAAATCTCGTTCTCAGGGTCCATGAATTTCAAAAAAAAAAAAATATTTTTTCTTATGAAATTATAGTTTTTTTTTTTCTAAATCTAATAGGCTAAAAAATACATTTTTGCGATCAATACTCACCGAGATATAGAGAATTGAAGTTGACAAAAATGGAACCGGTGTCGGCAACATCGCCGACTATATTTTTTTTTCTTTCTTGGACTTGTTTTCTGATGGAATGTTTTTTTTTTGTTGTTGTTGTTGTTGTTGCAAATAACTTTTATGGCCTGTGAGACCAATATAAGTGCTGTTTTTCAAATATTCACTCATTATTTATTACACAATACTATTCACATGAAGTTTCTTTCACTAATTTGTTTACACAATGTATTTACAATTTTTTACAATAACAAATATTAGTTATTTATATTGTTCAATCATATATATACATACATAGAGTCACTGGACATGTTTCTAGAAGTTCTGCAGCCTGTGGAAGTCTCTGAAACATGGTTCCATGCACAGTGGTCTTTCACATTCCACACACATAAAACGAGTGTCTTTGCGTTGTTGTGGGCGTTTTTTGGTATGTGCACAGACAAAACACCTCTTCTGAGCCTTTTTCTTGCAAGCAGTAGCAGGCAGTTTTGTTAGGAAGTGTTCACCACCAGGCCTCAGACGAGAGGGTAGGTGTTGATGACTTGGTGTTGGGCGTGTTTCTATTGCAGGTGTTGCTCCTTGGTACTTGAATATTATTTGTCTGATGACAGACAAACAAAATTCGCCATATGGTGGTTTGTTTGTGGTCTTCAACTTATAAATATTATAAGCATTGAGCATGGTATTGTCCAGAATGGGAAAAAAGAGTTTTATGTACCACTTATAACTCTTGCGAACACAATCAGCAAACCCAATTTGCATGTCACATTTGTCCACTAAGCGCATATTGAGCGTGTAGTCAATCACAGCTGCAGGTTTTAGAATGGGTTCATCGGTCTCTCTACTCACCCTGCCAGTGTCTGTCATTTCGTTAGGGTGAATAGATGACAACAGTGTGACATCTCGTTTGTCATGCCACCGAAATGCCATGATGTCATTGGCAGCAAACGCTTGCACCTGACCTCTATGAGTGCCAGCATTGAACCTTGGCATATGCTTACGATTTGCACGCACTGTACCGCACACATCTGTCAAGTTCACTCGCAAAAAAATCACTGAGGGAGGGGCTTGTGTACCAGTTATCAGTATATAATATATGCCCCTTACCAAGATATGGTTCCATCATTGTTCTAACCACATCACCAGAGATACCCAATAACCTCCTGGTATCTTGCAATGTATAACTTCCAGTGTACACAATAATATCCAATACAATACCACTGGAGCAATCACAAAGCACAAACAACTTTATACCAAAGCGTTTCCTCTTGCTTGGAATATACTGCTTGAACGACAGTCTACCTTTGAACAGAATCAGTGACTTGTCAGTAACAAGCTTCCTGAAGGGATAAAAAGGCATATTGAATTTCTCTTTCAGATACAGAAACACATTTCTAATCTTATATAACCTGTCGTTTCTGTCAGGGGTGGTTTTGTCTGAAAAGTGTAGCATCCTTAGCAGTAGCACAAATCGATTCACTGATATTATATCACTGAAACCTGGTGTTGCAATCAGGCGGTCTGTCGACCAGTATGATTTGACACTGTGCTTATAAAAATGTGGCATAAGCATTATTGTGGCAAAGAAAGGATACATCTCAGCCACAGTTGTCTCTTTCCACCTGTTGAGGCGTGATGTTGGTGAAAGTACAGTGGTACCTCGAGTTACGATGGTCCCCAAAATCGCCCTTTTATGTAAGTTTATTTTTTTAAATGCTTTTGTAGGTATATTTTTGGGGGTGTAAAAGGACTAGTCTATTTTACATTATTCCTTATGGGGATAAATTCGTTTGGTAATGGCACTTGAACAGCATTCTCGAACGAAAAAATATCATAACTCGAGGTACCACTGTATTGTGTTTGCCATGGTGTACTCGTAGTATCTGTTGCTTTCCCTGACAATAATATCCATCAGAGGTTCATCAAAGAATAATTCAAAGCATTCCAGTTTACTGGCATTGTTCCCAAGTGGACAAGATGGGCGTATTCCACATTGACTTTCATCAAACTGATGGGGACTGGGAATAAAATTGTAGGCTTCTTGCCAATCCCAGGTGCGGTCTGCTGGTGGGTACTGGATATTTACAGGTGGTTGTGGAAGTGGAGGTTGTGGTTGTGGGGGTTGGTGGGTGGGTGAGGGTTGGCTTTGTTGTAGCTGAGCTGACTTAGCGGCGTCGGTGCCAGCATGGTCCACTGCTGGTGCCTCGCGCCTGGCACCACCACCACTACCACTAACAGATGCTTGCGCATTTCTCATTCCAATTGCAACACTATCATTGTCATTTTCACTATCACTTCCTGTTGTACGCCCACAGGATGTACTCCGAGATGTACTCCTTTCCCTTGGAACAGCATATGGCATGCTACCAGAGCGCATATACCGCCGTATATACTGACGCTTCACTGGAGAATATTCCACACCACTCTCGCTACTGAAACTGTTTTGAAGAGCTTGGAGTTCATATTCACTATCACTATCATCACCATTGCTCACATCAGAGTCTGGGATATTAGTAAATAACAGTTTCCTCTTTCGTTCTGGTACAATTGAGCGTGAACAAAATGCCACAGCACCGGAGGTGGAGGGCTGAGGGTCGTCTGGGTTTTCCTCAATATTACCGGTATTATGGTCATTAGTTTCGGTCACAACTGCCTCAAAACCTTGAAACTCATCACCACTGACACTCCCATCCCCGATTTTTTTCCTACTGCGCACACTGACCACGCAGACCCATTCTCTCACCACTAGGCCTACCAGCCATTTCGCGCTTAATTTGAAGGCGCTAGAATTTATGCGTACTAGTACGTCAATAACCCCAGCGCGTAAGCCGTACTAGTACGTCAATAACCCTGAAAGGGTTAAGGCATGTGAATTCTTTGATCGGTATACTGTAACCAGATGGGTTTACACTTAGTCTCACTTACATAGGTACAGAGATACAGTACAAGACTATTGTTTGATGGTCTTGAACCCAGGTGTAATTTTTCTGTTTGGTGACAGTTTTTGTAAAACCTAGAGTTTTTAATTAACCCTTTGACTGTTTCGGTCATATACTATATATATGTCCTACGAGCCAATGTTTCCGACGTATTAATATGTGTAAATTCTAGCGGCTTTAAATCAAGCGGGAGAAAGCTGATCAGCCCACATGTGAGAGAATGGGTCTCCATGATCAGTGTGCTCAGTATAAAAAAAAATCGGGGAGCCAGTGGTGCATTGTGGGAACGCCATTTCAGTAGTCCATGTTCAGCATGCCTAGCGAGCAGTAACAAATATCTGATTCCCTGGCAAATCTGGGACTCTTCTCTTCCCCAGTGATAGCTCTAACACAGATGGAAGTGTCTCTGAAGATGAATTTCATGGTTTTAAGGAGTTTGTGACCGAAAGCAATGCGCAGGATACCAGAAGGAAGGAAGGAAAGAAGTAAGGAAGGAGGAAAGGAAGGAATTAAAGAAAAGAAGGAAGGAAGAGATGAGAGGAAGGAAAGAAGTAAGAAAGGAATGAATGAAGGAAGAAAGAAAGGAAGGAAGAGATGAGAGGAAGGAAAGAAGAAGTAAGAAAGAAAGGAAGGAATGAAGGAAGAAAGGAAGGAAAGAAAGAAGGAAGGATGGTGGGGAATAAGGCATGGGACCCCATGGGTGTTGACAGGCAGTAAGGGTAGTGATTGATGGTATAATGTGTCATTTTGACAGCAGCCCCACCCTGACTCAGCATATTTAGACGTCTACACACACACAGCACCAAGCTTCCAGATGCTAATAGCAGTTGTAGGAAAGTGTCCAGTCATTATATATGTGTACAGTGGTACCTCGGTTAACGATATTTTTTCATTCCAGAATGCTGTTCAAGTGCCATTACCAAACAAATTTATCCCCATTAGGAATAATGTAAAATAGACTAGTCCTTTTAGACCCCCAAAAATACACTTACAAAAGCATTTAAAAAAATAAACTTACATAAAAGGGTGAGTTTGGGGACCATCGTTAACCGAGGTACCACTGTACGTATATATATTATAGAACAATAGTAATAAACAATTTTTTGTATTGGTGTGTGTAAACAAGTTTTGTAAATAATATAATGATAATAATGTTTGTGCGATTATTGTATTGCATACAACGAGTGTATATATGTATGTACATTGCACCTTAATTTGGTCTCACAGGCCACATAAGTTACTTGGAAAAAAAATATTGGAAAATACAAGAAACCTTTGAATGGGAGTACAGTGGTACCTCGAGTTTCGGCCATAATTCGTTCCAGAAGGCTGTTCGAGTGCCGTTACAGAACGAATTTGTTCCCATAAGGAATAATGTAAATTAGATTAGTCCGTTTCAGACCCCCAAAAATACACTTTCAAAAGCACTTACAATAATACACTTACATAATTGTTCGAGTTGGGAGCTTTTCGAAACTCGAGGTACCACTGTAAATGTGAGTGTACCGGTGAGCGGAATTCGCCGCTGTTGCCATACGCGGCTCATTTTCTGCCAGTTTTATGCCTCTATATCTCGGTAAGTACTGATCGCAAATTTTTTTTTTAGGCTTTAACCCTTAAACTGTCCACACGTAGATATACGTTCACTCGCGAAAGTGACCGAACGTATATCTACGTTTTATTTTACATTCGTTCAATTTTTTATTATTTTTTTTATTAACACATCGGCCGATTCCCACCAAGGCAGGGTGGCCCGAAAAAGAAAAACTTTCATCATCATTCACTCCATCACTGTCTTGCCAGAAGGGTGCTTTACACTACAGTTATAAAACTGCAACATTAACACCCCTCCTTCAGAGTGCCGGCACTGTACTTCCCATCTCCAGAACTCAAGTCCGGCCTGCCGGTTTCCCTGAATCCCTTCATAAATGTTACTTTGCTCACACTCCAACAGCACGTCAAGTATTAAAAACCATATGCCTCCATTCACTCCTATCAAATACGCTCACACATGCTTGCTGGAAGTCCAAGCCCCTCGCACACAAAACTTCCTTTACCCCCTCCCTCCAACCTTTCCTAGGCCGACCCCTACCCCGCCTTCCCTCCACTACAGATTTATACACTCTCGAAATCCCATTTATTTCTCCCCACTGAAACTCGCCTACCCCCTTCAGCTTTGTTTCGCTTAGGGCCAGGACATCCAACTTCTTTTCATTCATAACATCGGCAATCATCTCTTTCTTATCATCCACACTACATCCACGCACATTCAGACAACCCAATTTTATAAAGTTTTTCTTCTTCTCGTTTTTAGTAGATTTGTACAGGAGAAGGGGTTACTAGCCCATTGCTCCCGGCATCTTAGTCGCCTCATACGACACGCATGGCTTACGGAGGAAAGATTCTTTTCCACTTCCCCATGGACAATAGAGAAAATAAAAAGAACAAGAGCTATTAAGAAAAAGAAGAAAAACCTAGATGTGTGTATGTATATATATGCATGTGTATGCCAGTGTAGTGTGACCTAAAGTGTAAGTAGAAGTAGCTAGATATACCTGTTATCCAGCGTGTTTATGAGACAGAAAAAGACACCAGCAATCCTACCATCATGTAAAACAGTTTCAGGTTTCTGTTTCACAGTCACCTGGCAGGACGGTAGTACCTCCCTGGGTGGTTGCTGTCTACCAACCTACTACCTATAACCAACCTACTACCTATAAGCCTGAGTCGCCTAGACATGAGAGAATGGGTCTGCGTCCTCAGTGTGCGCAGTATGAAAAAAATCGGGGACACCAGGGTACCGCATGGTAGCCCCAGTTAGTTTCAGCTCCATCTTGGGTCAACATCATGGCACACCCCCGTGATTCACTCACGCCTCGTCGTATTAACACTCTACTATTCTCGGAAAGTGATAGAGAACGCGAGCTTAGTGGATTTGACAGTGATATAGCCACTAATAATCAAGGAATTAGTGAAACTATTGATGACAACCCAGATGACCCTCAGCCCATCACCTCTGGGGTGGCCAGTGTGGACAGTGTGGCCATACCAGACCCTCAGCCCAGCACATCTGGTGTGGCCAGTGTGGTAACAGACCCTCAGCCCAGCACCTCTGGGGTTTCTAGTGTTACTACCCAAAGGCAGCTCCGCAAGAGGAAATTAGCATTTTCCATGTGTTATGATAGTGAAGGTGATATAAGTGACGATGATGAAATCGATTTTATGCCCATAGACGATTCGTCGAGTGACAGTGATTATCATTATTCCCCAGTGAAACGTACTTATGGGCGTCATTACCTACGTTCAGGCAGTGTGCCATATGCAGTCAGAGGCAAGGGTCGTGGCAGTTCACGATCCAAAACCCCAGCCACTGATAGTGAAAGTGATAATGAAGGAGAGTATGCTGGGATGGAGGAAAAGGTGGTGGGTGGCATGGTGCCTGGACCTCGTGGCGCGGTGTGTGGACAGACAAAGGACCACGAGGCACCCTCTCAATCATGTGCTGGCCCCACTCCCGTCCCTCCTGCTCCCCCACGTCCCATGCCACAGGTCCAGCCTGCGCCATCTGATCGTGAATGGAAGTGGACTGAACATACACCATTCATGCCACATCCTTTCAATTTTGATGGCAGTGGAAGTGGCATCATGCCACACTGTCCCATCACAAATGAGTCTACAGAGTTAGACTATTTTCAACTATACTTTGATGAGCCAATAATGAACCTGATTGTTACTCAGACCAACCTGTACTACCAGTATACAATGGACCATGCAGATTTTTCAGAATCGTCACGGCTGCGCAGGTGGAAAGATACAACTGTGGCTGAAATGTATTTATTCCTTGGCACTGTCATGCTTATGCCACACACATATAAGAACAATATAGCAAACTACTGGTCCACAGACCACTTCATTAGCACTCCCGTCTTCCGAGACCTCCTTCCCTGCAACAGATTCCTTCTGTTGCTGAGAATGTTGCACTTCTCAGATAGGAATACACCAAACCGAAATGACCTCCTCTACAAAATCCAGGAATTGTTTATGTATCTCAAGCAAAAATTCAGTGCCTACTTTTATCCATTCAAGAACATTGTTGTTGATGAGTCCTTGATTCTGTTCAAGGGACGACTGTCATTCAAACAATATATACCAAGCAAACGTAATCGCTTTGGTATAAAACTGTTTGTTATGTGTGACTGTGAGACTGGTCTTGTGTTGATGTCATTATCTACACAGGTAAAAATACACTTGATGATACCAGGCGCATGTTGGGCATTTCTGGTGATGTTGTTCAAGATGATGCAGCCATACCTTGGCAAGGGCCATACATTGTTCACAGACAACTGGTACAAAGCCCTATGCTTGCTGATTTCCTACGTGGAACAATACTGATATATGTGGAACAGTGAGAAGAAATAGAAAACACATGCCAAAGTTCACTGGAGGAAGTGTAGTGCAGGCGTTTCATGCCAATGACATCATGGCACTGTCATGGCATGACAAAAGGGACGTGACATTGCTGTCAACCATCCACAGAAACGAGATGGTACAAACAGACAGAATGAGCACGCTCAACAATCAACCTATTGAAAAACCAGCTGTTGTCATCGACTATACAAACAATATGCGACTAGTCGACAAGTGTGACATGATGATAGGCTTTGTTGACTGTGTGCGTAGGGAGTCGCAAGTGGTATATAAAAGTGTTTTTCCACCTTGTGGACATTGCAATACTCAATGCCTTCAACATGTATGAAATAAAGACTGGGAAGCGACAATGATATGCAGAATTCACCCCAAATGTCATCAAGCAGATAGGGAGAAAGTATGGTACCACACCATACCTGCCACTCCACAGCAACCTGTCACCCCACAACAGCGACCTGTCACTCCACAACAGCGACCTGTCACCCACAACCAGAGGGGGAAGTGCCCAACCGAATTATCCCTAACTGTCACTGCCTGATACCATTACCATCTACTCCAAAGAAGAAGTACTCTCAGAAAAAGTGTGTTGTGTGTGCTTACAGTACACAGCGACCCCAAGTGCGAAAAGACACACGATTCATGTGTCAGCAATGTGGAGTGGCACTCTGTATGAATCCATGCTTCTTCTCGAGTATCATACAGTGGTGGACTTCTAGAAACATAAATAGTACCTGTAAATACCTTGTATATATATGTAAACAATAGTAAGTGATTGAACCAGGTGTACAAATTTATTTATCAGTGTGAACATGTGTGTTTGTGACAGTATGATTACTAATTCAGTAACAAATATTTGTGTCTAAACAAGAATTGGCAATGAAATGAATAGATCTGCATCAAAACATTATTATCATAAAATGAAAACAACAGAAAATGGAAAAAAACGATAAATGTTTCTTGTTTCTGCAAGCGGCAGTGCTCCATTTTGCCGACACCACATCATTTAGCACCAACTTCACGGGCTTATATCTCGAAGTACTGGCTAAAATGTTTTTTTTAAGCCTATCCTATTTATAAAAATGTGCTCTTCATTTTTAGAAAAAAAAAAAGATTTTTTTATTTTTCAAAAAATTCGGTCACTTTCGCGAGTGAACGTATATCTACGTGTGGACAGTTTAAGGGTTAAACACACCAAAATAATCCTAACATTTTGGTAAGAATTTTTTTTTTTTTTTTCAAATATTTTGCAAAATAGAATGACAGTTTCCAGAATAGGACTTGCGACAGTCAAAGGGTTAAATGAGAGAGTGGAATATTGTTCAAATCATGACACATTAAAAAAATTAAAGCTGTGTATGATTCAAAAGCAGAGATAGACAAACCTATCAAAGTGTTATTTTGAAGGTGAGTACAGTATATTAACCCCTTGAGGGTCCAGACCCCCAATCTGAAAATTCCCCACAGGGTCGAAGAATTTTAAGAATTTTCGGCAAAGGTCAAACATTTTTCCCTACTTGAGCTCAATTTCAAGCTACAGTGGAACCTCAGTTTTCGATGCTCTAGTTATCACAACAAACAAGAGAATATTATACAAGACAACCCTGTGATAACTTGCTTTGTCTGCTTTATAGATTTGTTTTGTAGATAAATTATGTTAATTCATTAAATGAGCAAATCTAACCAAAAATCTTTGGACACAAATGTTTTATTTTTAATGAGACTTTTTAACCCTTGGGGTCCGTGTCATGTTCCACGGCTTTGGCCAGGGTCCGCGCCGTAGTATCGCATGAGCTCAGCTCACCAGATAAGCTGTGAGCGTAAATTTGGGTCTAGATGAGAGAATGCATCTATGTGGTAGTGTGCACCATATAAAATGATTCTTGCAGAACGCAGTGCATAATGAGAAAAACGATGACCTTGTTTTTGATTAAAACAGCAAGTTTGCAGTGTATTTTTGTATGTTTTACGGTTGTATTCAGTTTTTGGTCTCGATTGATAGAATGGAAAATATATTACAGAAACAAGACAATTTTGATTGGTTTTGTAATGAAAATACAGTGGAACCTCGGTTTTCTAATGCCATAGTTTGTATGTAAAACTATAGTTATTCTCTATAAAATGTATTTTTTGTTAATATTTTTGGCTGTCTGGAATGGATTAATTGGATTTACATTATTTCTTATGGGAAATATTAACAAAAAATACATTTTATAGCGAATAACTATAGCTTTACATACAAACTAGGGCATATGAAAACCGATGTTCCACTGTATTTTCATTACAAAAACCAATCAAAATTGTCTATGTTTTTGTAATATATTTTCCAGTCTATCAATCGAGACCAAGAAACTGCGAATACAACCGTAAAAAACATACAAAAATACACTGCAAACTTGCTGTTTTAATCCAAAAACAAGGTCATCGTTTTTTTCTCATTATGCACTGCGTGCTGCAGGAATCATTTTATATGGTGCACACTTACCACATAGATGCATTCTCTCATCTAGACCCAAATTTACCGCTCACAGCTTATCTGAGTGAGCTGAGCTCATGACATAATACTACGGCACGGACCCTGGCTTCAAAGCCATGGAACTATGACACAGACCCTCAAGGGGTTAAGAGTCTCATTAAAAATAAAACATTTGGTGCCAAAGATTTTTTTGGTTAGATTTGCTCATTTAATGGATTAACATAATTTATCTACAAAACAAATCTATAAAGCAGACAAAGCAAAGTTATCATAGGGTTGTCTTGTATAATCTCTTGTTTGTTGTGATAACATCTTTGAGGCTAGGGTGAAACATTCAAGGAGTGGTTAACTACTGGCCTGCATGAATGCTTCTTGTAATAACCCTTTTACTGTCAAGATTTTTAAATTAATATTGTTCTGTGTTCATTAAAAAAATACAATAAAAAACTTCTGAAATGGCAGAGGATCTTTTTCTGAAGGTAATGACACCAAAAGCACAAAATTTGATAGAAAACTTTTGGAATTATGCAGGCGCAGTTTACGCATTGGTGATTTCTTCCACTTCAGTCCTATTTTAAGCCAATTACATTGCTCCATTCTACCAGATTCATAGCTATTTCATTAGTATGCCATCTGTTCTACTGATTTAGCACAAGAAGCTGCCCATTCAACTATTACAACTAACCTATAAGACACCCAGAAGTCAGTAATGTGACCAGTTTTACACAAAATTAAAAATTTCAATTTAAAAATATAGTCCAAAATGAACAATGTAGACATTCCAGGTACTAAAACAACATTTCCTCTGTTCATTAATCACATACCCAGGCCTCTCCTATATTATACTTGCCTTCCATTTTGAATTAATCCCAAAAATCAAAGATTTACCTTATTTCTCAGATAATAGAATATAACCAGGAATAATTTCTCACAGTTTATGACATCCCAGTACTAATTGAATCAGACCTAGTAAAAACCCATCAGACCATGGGTGAGGGAAGGCATAACCCATCCTCAGAAATATTGACAAAAATTTAATATTTCTGCTATTTTAAGCTCAAGTTCAAGCTACTTCTGGCACTGAAACCCACCAAAATCTCAGTTTCGGTAGTATGTCTTCCATTCTGGCTAATGATACCAAGAAATACCAATAAACCATAAAAGCTATTTAAGAAAACATTTTAAACCATACACAAGGTCAGGGTTTTGCTTTTCCCATCATGCAGCAAGTAGGGGCAGGATTTTTTTATACTGTGCACACTCACTGCACAGATTGATTTTCTTATATGTAGTCCAGATGTTACTGCTTACAACTTATATGAGGAAACTGTGCTCAAAACGTGAGGGATCCTGGCATCAGTAACACAAATCTATGGGACAGCCATTCAAAAGTTAAATAGAAAACGCTTATCATAGTAAAAAGTGTGCAGTGACACACGCCGTGAGTATAAATCTCAGTTATTTAAAATTTCCATCAAATGGTTTTAGAACCATTTTTGCATAAGGGCAGGGAGCATTGCAAGAAAGTTGGTCTCCCATAAAAGAGTGTATCAGCATGAAGCCAGCTGGGCCCAGTGGCTGACACGCCGGTCTGGAGTTTTATGACCTCTGATCGCGGGTTCTATACCCACCCGTGGTATGGTTTGTTTAAAAGAGTGCTAGTTTATACTGCTGTTTGACAATGTTTCTGCTCCCACCTGTTCATACCCCTCACTTTCTCCCCAGGATACTAATTTCTTATCTTTAGCAGTCAAACAAGGATCCCAATGGAAATAAGTCACTCTGACTTTTTTTTTTTTTTTGGTTATCCTAGGTAATTTACACACATGCTACTATGTATGATAATCTATGTAACTGTATTTATGTGTACCAGTACCTGAATAAAAACTTACTTAAGCACATGCAATCCATAAGAAAACTGGAAATCTGACTGACCGGTACTTTGCTTCCAGGAAAATTATCTTAGTTAAGTATTTAGATATTAAAGTGAAGCACATAAAATCTTGTAGTATGATTGTAAAAAAAAGTAACTATTTTTGATACACTTGCTCTAAATTGTGTTGATGTGTGAGAAAGTTAGTTTAGTTTAATATCTTTATTATGCACCCATACCCATCCTGTGGGCGGTAGTCAAAAGATTACAGAGGTACATAGGGTCCAGGGACTGGGCCCCAAAGTTTTGATAGCTGAGCAAGTTACAAAGGTAATGAACTCAGGTAGATCTGGTCACAATCATGACAAGTTACAAAGGTATTTACAGATTACAGAGGTACATAATGGGTCCAGAGACTGGGCCCCAAAGTTTTGATAGCTGAACAAGGTACAAAGGTAATGAACTCACAAGTTTCAAAGGTACATAATGAATCATGTAAGTAAATTTACTTACTTACGTTTATACATGGTTACAATCATGAACAAATTATAAAGTAATGAGCACATTCACACGTCCACACCCAATCACAATTGTAATAAGTTATTGGTGCAAATATTAATTGATGTGAGAAAGCAGGTAAGATTTATTATAGTACAGTAATGTCTAATAATGTAAAATTTGGTTATGTCTAACAGGCTTATAACTTTAATTATGTCTGTACGGAATCTTACAGCTAGCACTAAAATTTGGAATTTCTAAATTAAGGGAGTGTTCTACTATAATGTTAATCTTCAAAAGAGCAGTAATTTAAGCACTTCATAGCAAAACAGCCATGACAAAATACAGCAAATTGAGAAGCAATAAGTTATCTTAATTACAAATCTTGCCTTTGAACTTCCAAGTCTAACACCCTCCTT
>WNWK01039801.1:0-17278 GCA_009830355.1 Cherax destructor
AATCACTTAACGTAAAACCTGACTTTAAAGTCAATGTATTGTATGAATGAACGAATGAATGAATGTAAAACCTGTTATGAATAATACTTACTTAGCTAATTATTCCCACAACACTTACATTATAATGACCACGTAAACTAACTGCAATGCAATTAATTGTTTTAAATTGTTATCTCACTCAATTAGTTGCATTGCTGCAATAAATTGCTACAATTAATTGATATGTTCAACTTATATTCAAACTTTAAAACTTAGATATGCAACATTACTTATTTTATAAATTATCAACCATAACTTTTTATTATTTTATTATTATTATTGCTTTAATTTGTTTAATCTGATTTAATTAATTTTATAATGAAGACAAAAGTACAAAACTATGTTCAAATTTCATAGCTTAAATACTCACCTTTACTCATTGTATACTATCTACAATAATTCTTACAATTTAGTTTTAAGTTAATTTTAAGTCTGCCCAAAATGCCCTGCATACTAGGGGCTTTTGGCATGTACACCTCATGTAATCTCAATAACCAAATGTAATTCTTTGTATCATGTCCAAATAAAAATTATTATTATTATTATTATTATTATTATTATTATTATTATTATTATTATTATTATTACAACCCTCCCCATTACCTTTTGGGCACTCATTCAGCCCTGAAGCCAAGTTAAGATCAGCATTAACAATACCAGCTCACTGCATCAGCCATGTTTTCTCTCCAGGACAAGGGATTGTGGGAAAACAGTCTCTCTCTAAGCTCCTCCCCCTCAAGCATAAACACATCACTTTGCACATCTCCATATGTACTCTCAATATATCTTATGGTATTACAATGAGACATGCAACTTACAACTAGTACTTACAAAAAGTGCATTTATATTTTTTATAACATATTATATTGAGAAATCAGGTAATTCAGCTCTTTGAAGTCTTTAGGGTGGCCTGACCTAAGACCTCATAGCAAATTCTGAATAATTCAATATAATTAGGTATTCATGTTATTTAATTACTACAATACATGCTGGGCTCCATAGCCCCCATAACAAGTCCATAATACCCCATAACACATGGTAGCCCCAGTTAGTTTCAGCTCCATCTTGGGTCAACATCATGGCACACCCCCGTGATTCACTCACGCCTCGTCGTATTAATACTCTACTATTCTCGGAAAGTGATAGAGAACGCGAGCTTAGTGGATTTGACAGTGATATAGCCACTAATAATCAAGGAATTAGTGAAACTATTGATGACAACCCAGATGACCCTCAGCCCATCACCTCTGGGGTGGCCAGTGTGGACAGTGTGGCCATACCAAACCCTCAGCCCAGCACATCTGGTGTGGCCAGTGTGGCCACAGACCCTCAGCCCAGCACCTCTGGGGTTGCTAGTGTTACTACCCAAAGGCAGCTCCGCAAGAGGAAATTATAATTTTCCATGTGTTATGATTGTGACGATAGTGAAGGTGATATACCTGGAGTCTACCCGGAGAGAATTCCAGGGGTCAATGCCCCCGTGGCCCGGTCTGTGACCAGGCCTCCTGTTGGACCAGAGCCTGATCAACCAGGCTGTTACTGCTGGCCGCACGCAGTCCAACGTACGAACCACAGCCCGGCTGATCAGGTACCGACTTGAGGTGCCTGTCCAGTGCCTGCTTGAAGACAGCCAGGGGCTTGTTGGTAATCCCCCTGATGTATGCTGGGAGGCAGTTGAACAATCTTGGGCCCCTCACACTTATTGTGTTGTCCCTCAACGTGCTAGTGGCACCCCTGCTCTTCATTGGGGGGATGTTACAGCGCCTGCCGAGTCTTTTGCTTTCGTAGGGAGTGATTTTTGTGTGCAAGTTTGGTACTAAGCCCTCGAGAATTTTCCATGTGTATATAATAATGTATCTCTCCCGCCTGCATTCTAGAGAGTACAGGTTTAGGAACTTCAAGCATTCCCAGTAGTTGAGGTGGTTTATCGCACTTATGCGTGCGGTGAAGGTTCTCTGCACATTTTCAAGGTCAGCAATTTCACCCGCCTTGAAAGGTGCAGTTAGTGTGCAGCAATATTCCAGCCTAGATAGAACAAGCGATCTGTAAAGTGTCAATATGGGCTTGGCATCCCTGGTTTTGAAGGTTCTCATTATCCATCCTGTCATTTTTCGAGCAGATGCAATTGCTACATTGTTATGGTCCTTGAAGGTGAGATCCTCTGACATGATCACTCCCAGGTCTTTGACATTAGTTTTTCGCTGTATTGTAATAATAATAATATTAATAATAATAATATTTTTATTTGGACATGATACAAAGAATTTCATTTGGTTATTGAGATTACATGAGGTGTACATGCCAAAAGCCCCTAGTATGCAGGGCATTTTGGGCAGACTTAAAATTAACTTAAAACTAAATTGTAAGAATTTTTGTATATAGTATACAATGAGTAAAGGTGAGTATTTAAGCTATGAAATTTGAACATAGTTTAGTATTTTTGTCTTCATTATAAAATTAACTAAATCAGATTAAACAAATTAAAGCAATAATAATAATAAAATAATAAAAAGTTATGGTTGATAATTTATAAAATAAGTAAAGTTGCATATCTAAGTTATAAAGTTTGAATATAAGTTGAACATATCAATTAATTGTAGCAATTTATTGCAGCAATGCAACTAATTGAGTGAGATAACAATTTAAAACAATTAATTGCATTGCAGTTAGTTTACGTGGTCATTATAATGTAAGTGTTGTGGGAATAATTAGCTAAGTAAGTATTATTCATAACAGGTTTTACATTCATTCATTCGTTCATTCATACATTGTGTGGTTGGAATTAGTTTTGTACTCCGATAAGATTTTAATTTCTTCACGTTTTCCGTATCTGAGTAATTGAAATTTCTCATCATTGAACTTCATATTGTTTTCTGCAGCCCATTTAAAGATTTGGTTTATGTCTGCTTGGAGTCTTGCAGTGTCTTCAACGGTGGACACTGTCATACAGATTCGGGTGTCATCTGCAAAGGAAGACACAGCACTGTGGCTTATATCCCTGTCAATGTCTGATATGAGGATGAGGAATAGGATGGGAGCAAGTACTGTGCCTTGTGGAACAGAGCTTTTCACAGTAGTGACGATGATGAAATCGATTTTATGCCCATAGACGATTCGTCGAGTGACAGTGATTATCATTATTCCCCAGTGAAACGTACTTATGGGCGTCATTACCTACGTTCAGGCAGTGTGCCATATGCAGTCAGAGGCAAGGGTCGTGGCAGTTCATGATCCAAAACCCCAGCCACTAATAGTGAAAGTGATAATGAAGGAGAGTATGCTGGGATGGAGGAAGAGGTGGTGGGTGGCATGGTGCCTGGACCTCGTGGCGCGGTGTGTGGACAGACAAAGGACCACGAGGCACCCTCTCAATCATGTGCTGGCCCCACTCCCGTCCCTCCTGCTCCCCCACGTCCCATGCCACAGGTCCACCCTGCACCATCTGATCGTGAATGGAAGTGGACTGAACATACACCATTCATGCCACATCCTTTCAATTTTGATGGCAGTGGAAGTGGCATCATGCCACACTGTCCCATCACAAATGAGTCTACAGAGTTAGACTATTTTCAACTATACTTTGATGAGCCAATAATGAACCAGATTGTTACTCAGACCAACCTGTACTACCAGTATACAATGGACCATGCAGATTTTTCAGAATCGTCACGGCTGTGCAGGTGGAAAGATACAACTGTGGCTGAAATGTATTTATTCCTTGGCACTGTCATGCTTATGCCACACACATATAAGAACAATATAGCAAACTACTGGTCCACAGACCACTTCATTAGCACTCCAGTTTTCCGTGACCTCCTTCCCTGCAACAGATTCCTGCTGTTGCTGAGAATGTTGCACTTCTCAGATAGGAATACACCAAACCGAAATGACCTCCTCTACAAAATCCGGGAATTGTTTATGTATCTCAAGCAAAAATTCAGTGCCTACTTTTATCCATTCAAGAACATTGTTGTTGACGAGTACTTGATTCTGTTCAAGGGACGATTGTCATTCAAACAATATATACCAAGCAAACGTAATTGCTTTGGTATAAAACTGTTTGTTATGTGTGACTGTGAGACTGGTCTTGTGTTGGATGTCATTATCTACACAGGTAAAAATACACTTGATGATACCAGGCGCATGTTGGGCATTTCTGGTGATGTTGTTCGCAAGATGATGCAGCCATACCTTGGCAAGGGCCATACATTGTTCACAGACAACTGGTACACAAGCCCTATGCTTGCTGATTTCCTACGTGTGAACAATACTGATATATGTGGAAAAGTGAGAAGAAATAGAAAACACATGCCAAAGTTCACTGGAGGAAGTGTAGTGCAGGCGTTTCATGCCAATGACATCATGGCACTGTCATGGCATGATAAAAGGGACGTGACATTGCTGTCAACCATCCACAGAAACGAGATGGTACAAACAGACAGAATGAGCAAGCTCAACAATCAACCTGTTGAAAAGCCAGCTGTTGTCATCGACTATACAAACAATATGCGACTAGTCGACAAGTGTGACATGATGATAGGCTTTGTTGACTGTGTGCGTAGGTGTCGCAAGTGGTATATAAAAGTGTTTTTCCACCTTGTGGACATTGCAATGCTCAATGCCTTCAACATGTATGAAATAAAGACTGGGAAGCGACAACGATATGCAGAATTCACCCTAAATGTCATCAAGCAGATAGGGAGAAAGTATGGTACCACACCTATACCTGCCACTCCACAGCGACCTGTCACCCCACAACAGTGACCTGTCACTCCACAACAGCGACCTGTCACTCCACAACCAGAGGGGAAAGTGCCCAACCGAATAATCCCTTAATGTCACTGCCTGATACCATTACCATCTACTCCAAAGAAGAAGTACTCTCAGAAAAAGTGTGTTGTGTGTGCTTACAGTACACAGCGACCCCAAGTGCGAAAAGACACACGATTCATGTGTCAGCAATGTGGAGTGGCACTCTGTATGAATCCATGATTCTTCGAGTATCATACAGTGGTGGACTTCTAGAAACATAAATAGGACCTGTAAATACCTTGTATATATATGTAAACAATAGTAAGTGATTGAACCAGGTGTACAAATTTATTTATCAGTGTGAACATGTGTGTTTGTGACAGTATGATTACTAATTCAGTAACAAACATTTGTGTCTAAACAAGAATTGGCAATGAAATGAATAGATCTGCATCAAAACATTATTATCATAGCATGAAAACAACAGAAAATGGAAAAAAAATGGAAAAAACGATAAATGTTTCTTGTTTCTGCAAGCGGCAGTGCTCCATGTTGCCGACACCACATCATTTAGCACCAACTTCGCGGGCTTATATCTCGGTAAGTACTGGCCCTAAAATGTTTTTTTTTTAGCCTATCCTATTTATAAAAATGTGCTCTTCATTTTTAGAAAAAAAAAACACGATTTTTTTTTTTTCAAAATATTCGGTCACTTTCGCGAGTGAACGTATATCTACGTGTGGACAGTTTAAGGGTTAAAGGAGGGGTTTAGGATATTGGCTGCTTGGAGGGACTTCTAAACTGTCGTATCTGAGCTCCTCTGCAAAGTCAGTGATTATGTATGAGTGAGGTGAAAGTGTTGAATAATGATGAAAGTATTTTCTTTTTGGGGATTTTCTTTTTGGGTCACCCTGCCTTGGTGGGAGACAGCCGACTTGTTGAAAAAAAAAGTGTACTGTATAAATATACTCTCTTATTTCAGGTTAAACAAGCTATATTAACTTCCCTCTGCCAGTGTGAGTGCAAACCGTGCCCTCAAGGAAGCCAACTTTGCCCATCTAACAACTACTGTTTAAATGAATCATCTTGGTGTAATGGTATTGAAGAATGTCCAGATGATGAAATTAATTGTCCAAGTACAACTACAGGTGAGCTGCCATATTGTCACAAAATGGAATTAGTAAATACATCAAAACCTCTTATATATTCAACCTTTAGTTATTTATATGGGAGTGATTCGGGTGTGTAGTTTAGGGGTACAGTACTTTGAAATCTTTTTTGTGATGTACTAATTTATCTTGAGCCTTCTTATTAACTTTAATTTATCTCACAACTATCCAACAAATTGAAATTGAAACTAAACTGTTTCAGTCTGTCTTGAAAATGAAATTTTTTATTTCCTTGCAAAGCTTACAATGTGTGGTTTACATATTTTAAGATATTAATTACAAAGAAAGCAACTAGGCATTTTGGCCATTCTCCACTTAGAAGTTGATCATAGTCTAGGATGGACTGAAACATTATCTAGTTTCATCTTTGGTTTGTGCATTAGATGTGAAATATTCCAGCTATGGCATTGTGATTGTTATTCCTCAACTGAAAATAAGTCTCAGTGGGAGACAGCCAATGTGTTGAAAAAAAAATGTATACAGTAGACCCTCATATTACAAGGTAGTTATGTTCCTGAAAATGCCTTGTTAGATAAATCCGTGTTATATAAAGTTAAGAACTTGTAGGAAAAATAGGGTTACGTTCCTGGGAGCCCCCAAAAAGGTCAAACAACTTTTTTTTAGACCTCCAGATCTTACAAAAATAAAAGTGAATATGTAATTGTAGTTCATTGTCGTGATGTATTATGTTGTTTTTACTTCTTAAGACTTCAAATGCAACAGAAATAAGTTTTTTATTTTTCAACACGTCGGCTGTCGCCCACCGAAGCAGGGTGACCCAAAAAGAAAGAAAAAACTTTCATCATCATTCAACACTTTCACCATCACTCATACATAATCATTGTTTTTGCAGAGGCGCTCAGATATGACAGTTTAGACGTCCCTCCAAACTGTCAATATCCTAAACCCCTCCTTTAAAGTGCAGGCATTGTACTTCCCATTTCCAGGACTCGAGTCTGGCTAAGCGGTTTCCCTGAATCCCTTCAAAAAATATTACCCTGCTCACACTCCAACAGCTCGTCAGGTCCCAAAAACCATTCGTCTCCATTCACTCCTATCTAATACTCTCACACACGCTTGCTGGAAATCCAAGCCCCTCGCCCACAAAACCTCATTTACCCCCTCCCCCTAATCTTTTCATACCATCCACAATTATCTCTTTCTTATCATTCGTACTACTACCACGCACATTCAGACATCCCACTTTGACGGTTTTCTTCTTTTTCTTTTTAGTAGACTATGTGTACAGGAAAAGGAGTTACTAGCCCATTGCTCCTGGCATTTTTGTTGACTTTTACAACACGCATAGCTTACAGATGAAAAATTCTTATTCTACTTCCCCATGGATATGAAAGGAAAGTAATAAGAACAAGAACTATTAAGATAAAATCAAAGAAAACTCATATGAGTGTGTATACATAAATGTGTACATCCATGTGTAGTATGACCTGAGTGTAAGTAGAAGTAGCAAGACGTACCTGAAATCTTGCATGTTTATAAGCCAGAAAAAAGACACCAGGAATCCTACCATCATAGGCTTCCGTTTTACACTCACTTGGCAGTATGGTAGTACCTCCCTGGGTGGTTGCTGTCTGCCAACCTACTGCCTACAAAATACAGTGGACCCCTGGAAATTGAGCATTCTTTGTTCCAGAATGCTGTTCAGGTGCTGTTACCGAAAGAATTTATTCCCATAAGGAATAATGTAAATTAGATTAGTCCATTTCAGACCCCCAAAAATACACTTACAAAAGCACTTACAATAATAAACTTACATAATAGGTCGAGTTGGGAGGCGTTCAATTTCTGGGGGTCCACTGTAATATTCTTCTTTCAACAAACCGGCCATATCCCACTGAGGCAGGGTGGCCCTAAAAGAAAAACGAAAGTTTCTCTTTTTAACTTTAGTAATGTATACAGGAAAAGGGGTTAGTAGTCTCTTGCTCCCGGCATTTTAGTCGCCTCTTACGACATGCATGGCTTAGGAAGGAAGAATTCTGTTCCACCTCCCTATGGACATAAGAGAAAATAAACAAGAACAAGAACTAGTAAGGAAATAGAAGAAAACCCAGAGGGGTGTGTATGTACATGCATTTGTAGTATGACCTAAGTGTAAGTAGAAGTAGCAAGATGAACCTGAAATCTTGCATGTTTATGAGACAGAAAAAAGACACCAGCAACCCTACCATCGTGTAAAATAGTTACAGGCTTTCATTTTACACTCATTTGGCAGTACGGTAGTACCTTCCTGGGTGGTTGCTGCCTACCAATCTACTACCTACAAAAGAATATTCTTACTTTCTTTAAACACATTGGCCGTTTCCCACCGAAGCGGGATGGTCCAAAAGGAAAAATGAAAGTTTCTCCATTTACATTTAGTAATATATACAGGAGAAGGGGTTACTAGCCTCTTTCTCCTGGCATTTTAGTCGCCTCTTACGACACGCATGGCTTACGGAGGAAGAATTCTGTTCCACTTCCCCATGGAGATAAGAGGAAATAAGAACAAGAACTAGTTAGAAAATAGAAGAAAACCCAGAGGGGTGTGTATATATATGCTTGTACATGAATGAGTGTGTAAAGGTAGAAAGTTGAAAGTGAACATAGATAAGAGTAAGGTGACGAGGGTATCAAACGATTTAAATGAAGAAAAATTGGATATCACATTGGAGAGAGGGATTATGAAAGAAGTAAATGTTTTCAGATATTTGGGAGTTGACGTGTCAGCGGATGGGTTTATGAAGGATGAGGTTAACCATAGAATGGATGAAGAAAAAAAGGTGAGTGGTGCGTTGAGGTATCTGTGGAGACAAAAAATGTTATCCATGGAGGCAAAGAAGGGAATGTACGAAAGTATAATGGTACCAACACTCTTATATGGGTGTGAAGCATGGGTTGCAAATGCTGCAGCGAGGAGGCGGCTGGAGGCAGTGGAGATGTCCTGTCTAAGGGCAATGTGTGGTGTAAATATTATGCAGAAAATTCGGAGTGTGGAAATTAGGAGAAGGTGTGGAGTTACTAAAAGTATATGTCAGAGGGCTGAAGAGGGGTTGTTGAAGTGGTTTGGTCATTTAGAGAGAATGGATCAAAGTAGAATGACTTGGAGAGCGTATAAATCTGTAGGGGAAGGAAGGTTGGGTAGGGGTCATCCTAGAAAAGGTTAGAGGGAGGGGGTAAAGGAGGTTTTGTGGGCGAGGGGCTTGGACTTCCAGCAAGCATGTGTGAGCATGTTAGATAGGAGTGAATGGAGACGAATGGTTTTTGGGACCTGACGAGCTGTTGGAGTATGAGCAGGGTAACATTTTGTGAAGGGATTCAGGGAAACCAGTTAATTGATTTAGTTGGACTTGAGTCCTGGAAATAGAGAGTAGAATGCCTGCACTTTAAAGGAGGGGTCTGGGATAGTGACAGCTGGGAGGGACTATTCTCAGCTGTCATATCTGAGAGCCTCTGGAAAGACAATGATTATGTATGAGTGTGGTGAAAGTGTTGAATGATGATGAAAGTATTTTCTTTTTGGGGATTTTCTTTCTTTTTGGGTCACCCTGCCTCGGTGGGAGACGGCCGACTTGTTGAAAAAAAAAACCATGAATATATGTAGTGTGAGATATAAGCAACTATTGGCAGAAAGGTGGGCTAGTGCAAGTAGGAGTAGTGGGGGGGTTGAAGAGAGTTGGGATAGTTTTAAAAATGCAGTATTAGAATGTGGGGCAGAAGTTTGTGGCTATAGGAGGGTGGGTGCAGGAGGAAAGAGGAGTGAGTGGTGGAATGAAGAAGTAAAGGGTGTGATAAAAGAGAAAAAGGTAGCTTATGAGAGGTTTTTACAAAACAGAAGTGTTAATAGAAGAGCAGAGTATATGGAGAGTAAAAGAAAGGTGAAGAGAGTGGTGAGAGAGTGCAAAAGAAGAGCGGATGAAAGAATGGGAGAGACTCTGTCAAGAAATTTTGCTGAAAACAAGAAAAATTTTTGGAGTGAGATAAACAAGGTAAGAAAGCCTAGGGAACGAATGGATTTGTCAGTTAAAAACAGAGTAGGGGAGTTAGTAGATGGGGAGTTGGAGGTATTGGGTAGATGGCGGGAATATTTTGAGGAACTTTTAAATGTCGATGAAAAAAGGGAGGCGGTAATTTCATGTACTGGCCAGGGAGGTACAACATCGTTTAGGAGTGAAGAAGAGCAGGATGTGAGTGTGGGGGAGGTGCGTGAGGCATTACGTAGAATGAAAGGGGGTAAAGCAGCTGGAATTGACGGAATCATGACAGAAATGTTAAAAGCAGGGGGGGATATAGTGCTGGAGTGGTTGGTATTTTTGTTTAATAAATGTATGAAAGAGGGGAAGGTACCTAGGGATTGGCAGAGAGCATGTATAGTTCCTTTATATAAAGGGAAGGGGGATAAAAGAGAGTGTAAAAATGATAGGGGAATAAGTTTACTGAGTATACCAGGTAAAGTGTATGGCAGGGTTATTATTGAAAGAATTAGAGGTAAGACAGAGAGTAGGATTGCAGATGAGCAAGGAGGCTTTAGAGTGGGTAGGGGATGTGTAGATCAAGTGTTTACTGTGAAGCATATATGTGAACAGTACAGTGGACCCCCGAGTTTCGTAAAAACTTCACTCCTGAAGTCTTCTCAAGTGCCATTACCGAACGAATTTACCCCCTTAAGGAAAAATGTCACGTAGGTTAGTCTATTTCAGACCCCCAAAAATACTTTTCCACAAGCACTTACAATAGGTAGTAAGTTACTGAAGGCTGTAGAGTTTTTATGAGGATAGTGAGGCTCAGGTTAGGGTGTGTAGGAGAGAGGGAGATTACTTCCCGGTAAAAGTAGGTCTTAGACAGGGATGTGTAATGTCACCATGGTTGTTTATTATATTTATAGATGGGGTTGTAAAAGAAGTAAATGCTAGGGTGTTGGGGAGAGGGGTGGGATTAAATTATGGAGAATTAAATGCAAAATGGGAGTTGACACAGTTACTTTTTGCTGATGATACTGTGCTTATGGGAGATTCTAAAGAAAAGTTGCAAAGGTTAGTAGACGAGTTTGGGAGAGTGTGTAAAGGTAGAAAGTTAAAAGTGAACATAGATAAGAGTAAGGTGATGAGGGTATCAAATGATTTAAATAAAGAAAAATATGATATCACATTGGAGAGAGGGATTATGGAAGAAGTAAATGTTTTCAGATATTTGGGAGTTGATGTGTCAGCGGATGGGTTTATGAAGGATGAGGTTAACCATAGAATTGATGAAGGAAAAAAGGTGAGTGGTGCATTGAGGTATCTGTGGAGACAAAAAACGTTATCTATGGAGGCAAAGAAGGGAATGTACGAAAGTATAGTGGTACCAACACACTTATATGGGTGTGAAGCATGGGTTGCAAATGCTGCAGCGAGGAGGAGGCTGGAGGCAGTGGAGATGTCCTGTCTAAGGGCAATGTGTGGTGTAAATATTATGCAGAAAATTCAGAATGTGGAAATTAGGAGAAGGTGTGGAGTTACTAAAAGTATTTGTCAGAGGGCTGAAGAGGGGTTGTTGAGGTGGTTTGGTCATTTAGAGAGAATGGATCAAAGTAGAATGACTTGGAGAGCGTATAAATCTGTAGGGGAAGGAAGGAGGGTAGGGGTCGTCCAAGAAAGGTTGGAGGGAAGGGGTAAAGGAGGTTTTGTGGGCGAGGGGCTTGGACTTCCAGCAAGCATGTGTGAGCGTGTTAGATAAGAGTGAATGGAGACGAATGGTTTTTGGGACATGACGATCTGTTGGAGTGTGAGCAACGTAACATTTTGTGAAGGGATTCAGGGAAACCAGTTAATTGATTTAGTTGGACTTGAGTCCTGGAAATGGGAAGTACAATGCCTGCACTTTAAAGGAGGGGTCTGAGATAGTGACAGCTGGGAGGGACTTTTCTCAGCTGTCGTATCTGAGCTCCTCTGCAAAGACAGTGATTATGTATGAGTGTGGTGAAAGTGTTGAATGATGATGAAAGTATTTTCTTTTTGGGGATTTTCTTTCTTTTTGGGTCACCCTGCCTCGGTGGGAGACGGCCGACTTGTTGAAAAAAAGAAAAAAAAAAAAACACTGAGCATTGTTTATAAACCTTCAACTCTCTCTTATTCTACATTTTTACTCATAATAATACTCATCAAACATGGAAATTATTCATATTGTTTGACTTTTCTGGGATATCCTGGGTTAAATATACTTAGTGTGATTTATGGCTGAATTCCACTGTTAGTATCATGAAACTAATAAATTTGGACTGAATAAGTCATCTTTGAACCACTTGCACACCCTGTTTGCTGGTAGGGAAGCTGACGGTGTAACAACAGCTCCTGGTTTCTTTGTTTACTTTTGTTAATGAGGCGTACTAGTACATTGGACACAGTCATCACCTGAGTAGTTAACCATGATACATTGTGTGCATCCTGTTGGCCTTGGATTTTTTCAAATGAATGAATAGATGGAAGGAGACCGAAAGAGTTGTGCTGAGGTCAAAAATATTGGTAGGTGGCAGATCTGTGGGTATGAAAAATTAAAGGGTTAAACAATCTTTTATTGAATAGGAGACTGTTTATATCTGTTGTCAGCATTCCTCTCAAGAGAGGTTTCTTGACCGTGGTGAGGGACCCTTGATCCAAGGATTAAACTTGATCTCCCCTTCCATGAATTGAACCTGATTTCCTCCCGTTCTCCCAGACACTGTATGACCACAAATTTAGTGTTCCCTCCCATGAATGGATTAATAATATTGTTGGCATTGAAATCATGTTGACTGAATATTAAAATATCACTCGAGGTAATCATTACCTGTGTAATTCTACTTACGGTCTCTGGTAGTCCTCATTATTATTAAGGAAATTTACCTTGCTAATTCTAAGCACTGAGCTGAATTAACCTAAGAACATCCTTAACATCACAGAAGTGTTTATGTACACAAATAACGATAAATAGCCGGAATGGGTGTCAAGGAGAAGTACACTAATATTCAACACAACCACTGAAAACTTAAGAAATATTTATGATAAATTAATTACAAAAAATGAGACACCCCATGCTGTACCCCAAGTAGATAACTGTGCAAAACACTGATACATTAACTTCATATACGTATGTGTGTCCTGTAGCTTGGTTTGTAGCTCACTCAGCTCACACATTGAGGTCTGTGGTTCGATTCTTAGTACAGGTAGAAACATTGGGCATGTTTCCTTAAGACACCTGCTGTCCCTGTTCACCTAGCAGTAAGGAGGTACCTGGGTGTTAGCCAACTGGTGTGGGTCACATCCTGAGGACATAATTAAGTTGCCTGAAATGCTCTGCATAACCAGGGGCTTTCTATATAATACATGTCATTGATGTCAGCTAGGTCTGTATACATTGCATCATGTACTTGTAGGAATAAATATTATTATTCTTTCAAGAAACGGGCCGTATCCCACCGAGGTGTGGTAGCCCAAAAAGAAAAACAAAAGTTTCTCTTTAAATTTAGTAATGTATACAGGAGAAGGGGTTACTAGCCCCTTGCTCCCGGCATTTTAGTCGCCTCTTACTACACGCATGGCTTACAGAGGAAGAATTCTGTTCCACTTCCCTATAGAGATTATTATTATTATGGATGCAAATGTAAATTTGATAAGAGCCCAAGAGTTGATAGTAATCACACTTTACGATCATTAGTGAAAATGTAAATTCTTTGGGCTGGAAGTCATTCTTCACACACACTTCAGTGAGTACATTATTATAATTAAAAATATTGTTTCCTTCAATACCTCTCCCTAATTATTTTCTTACTACTTTATTTTACAGGACCAATCAAGCCCCCATCAGAGGAGCATATGAGAATCCCAGAATGTATATTGGAATGGAATATGATTACCTCCTTCGATAACTCCAAATATAACCTGGAGATATGTAACCACATTTTGGCTCAAGACAAGGTCAACATGGACTGGGCTGTATCTGGTGAGATGTACATTTTACTCTGCACTTTTTAGTTAGCTACATTTTAAGAAATATATTAATTAGTATAAATTTGATGTACAGTGGTACCCCGGATTTCGTACAGCTCCCAACTCGAACAATTATGTAAGTGTATTTTTGTAAGTGTATTTTTGGGGGTCTGAAACGGACTAATCTAATTTACATTCATCCTTATGGGAACAAATTCGTTCGGTAACGGCACTCGAACAGCCTTCTGGAACTAATTATTGACGAAATCCAGGGTACCACTGTACTTATAATATGGGCAATCACCAGCATGTACAGTCATAATATATTTGGCCTAACATGTGGAAACTACTAAAGTTAGGGATGTTCCATAGTATTGGTATTGGTATCATTGGCATTGGCTGATTTTGTTAGCATCAGTATCAGCCAAAAATTGAGTAGAGGTATTGGTATTGGTTAATTTTTATGGTATTGGTATTGGTACCTGTATCAGTTAGCAGCAGCTAATTTTGATGGTATCAGTATCAGCCTAAACTTGAGTATCAGCATCAGCAAAAATCTTGGTATTGTCCCATCCCTAACTTGAGTAATAAAGGTAATTGTGTGATACATTTCTCTGTTTTGTCAGTTGAGTTGTTTATTACATACAAAGGGAGTTACGAGAGGGAAGCACTCTTGATCTTGTATAAACCCTCTTTGAAATCAAACTGAAGAAAGAATATTTCACCATTGGTCTTCATTGTTTACAAGTTCTCAGCAACAGTGTAAAATATTCAGCCATATTGGGTGATGGTAAAAGTGTGAGGGTTGGCTAGGGAAAACTAAATGTTTTCATATAACATACAGTATACAGTGTAATACTGCTTATTATCTGTATACTACAATGAAAATATCTTAAGTAAAGCCTTTAATATATAAATAATAACAAAAAGAGATATCAGGGCTTACTACATTGTTTGCTGTCTCTTTGTCCAACACCCTCTGGGACTCTTGTAGGGATAATATTCCTTACCTCAGTATTATGTTAATGTACAGTACTTCATTGAGTAATGTATGTGCATGATTCCACACCTCAATACTATGTTAATGTACAGTTCTTTAGTGATTTACATGACCTAAACCCTACCAGGAAGAATTCACATTTGTTTTTATTTGGCTTGGCACATGATGAAAGTTCTAATGATTAGGCACATGGTAAAAAACCTCTATATAAATAAAAATGAGGAGGCCCAACTCTGGTGCAAATGTCTGAACTGCAAGACTGATCACCATACCCTAGCTGCCAAGTGTCTCACTAGACGAGATATCCTCAAGAAACAACTTAACCAACAAAAAGAACCTACTGCTCAAGAAACAACATATGCTGCCATTACTAAGCTACAAGCAGACACCACCAAGATTCTCCAGGCCACCCATGCTGCCTCCTCCAGCCCTGCACCACCACTGCCCGTGGGCGACTCCACCAAAATTCTCTACTGCATTATGTACGCCCATGTACACAGTGTGGCTGCACCTGGATCATTTAATAACACCATCAATGAATTGTTCAAACTCAACAACATGCCCAGCTTCACATTCCCAGCATCTCCACCATCGTCTGACATTATAAAGTCCACTTCAAACATTGTCACCATCGAGAATGCTCCACCACCACCACCATCTCCCGCCAATGTGACGGTACCTCCACCACCTCCCACCACTGAGACGGACCAATCAGAAGCTGCCCAGCCATCACCAGACCCCACCGAGGAGAGACTCCAGTCAGCCTCTCCCAACAATTCCACTACCGCCAAAACAACTGCTCCATCCACCACTAAACCAACTGCTCCAGCCTCCATCAACAACTCCACCACCGACAAACCAACTGCTCCATCCATCCCAGCTTCTCCAGCCACCACCAAACCACATAGAGCATCCAAACACTATCGGTACATGCAATACGATAATGTCAAATTTTATACCACAAATCAATTCGACACAACAATGTCATACTCAGCCCTTGCTCAACAACTCCTAGATGGGACTGTCAAGTTCACCCACCTCAAGAATACACCTACTACCTTAGAAGACATAGTCCACGTTCTTCGTACCAACACAACAGAGACCTCATCAGTGTTTGTGTCGCAACACAACTCTCAAGAACACAATTCAATGCTCTCTGCTCAGGCTCTGCTGAGTAAACTCCACTGTCACGACAAAGTTCCCCAGCACTTTGCTATTTAGCTAAAGCTGGGGTGTGGCTCCAATCGACCCTAATACAGCTGCCTTCTGTGCCTCTCCCACCGCCGCCTGTCAGCCTCCTGCAGTACAACTACACCCGCATCGTCAGCTGCTACAACTCTCCCCAGCACCACACACACCTATCAACAACGCCTGCAGTTTATCTGCACATCTCGCCCAGAGTGAACGGGCCACTCACCTGTATATTCCCACCTCCTACCTTACCCCAACCTTTTCCCATATTTCTATCCTTACCCATCCTTCTTCCATCCCCATCTTACCGACGCTCAGGTCAAATCAAGTTCAAGTTCAACTCTGGTGAATGATAGTGGACCTAACCCAAGCAATTATCTCCATCTTGTCCTTGGAAGAAATAACAGACCACTGAGTATCTTTAGGTAAAAGATAAGGCAGGGCTTTCTTCTAGACCACAAAGAGAATGCAGTTTAAGGATTTAGTAAGAATTCAGTGCATTTTGCAGACTACATCTTCCCAGAGTAAACCTTGAACAGGTTGTAAAAAAGCTGGGAGAATCTCTGATAAGAGGGTTTCCAGAAGTGCATGGCATGACAGGAGTGACATCCCCATGAAGACTAACTTTAGACAGCCTCATGTGATGCTTTCGATTGATTCTTTATCCATAATATCAATACTTACATTTAATACAGTGGACCCCGGGAAATCGAACGCCTCCCAACTCGACCTATTATGTAAGTTTATTATTGTAAGTGCTTTTGTAAGTGTATTTTTTGGGGTCTGAAATGGACTAATCTAATTTACATTATTCCTTATGGGAATAAATTCGTTCGGTAACAGCACTTGAAAAGCATTTCTGGAACGAAGAATGTTCGATTTCCAGGGGTCCACTGTAAAAGTATTGTTCATATATTTAAGCTAGTAGCATAAATACCTTTTTATATTTGTTGGCAGTGCATGGCAATTGCTCTAATAGTAAACGCTGTGATCGTTACTTAAGGATCATGCAGGGAAACATGGAACTCCTTCTCCAGCGAGACCTTGTTACTTGGAATGATAATACATATACAGTTGCTCAGGTAACTATGCATACTATGACGGATGACTTACACTCTACTACATATATAATAGAAAATACAGTTTTAATTAAGTTTTATCAATTAAGTATAGTTAAACTCTTT
>WNWK01039802.1:0-17278 GCA_009830355.1 Cherax destructor
AATTAATGAGGAGAATCACATCGGAAGAGGACAAGCAGGACTTCAAACAGACCTGGACAAGCTGACATCTGGTCTAGCAACTGGCTTCTCGAATTCAATCCCACCAAATGCAAAGTCATGAAGATCGGAGAAGGACAAAGAAGACCGCTGACAGAGTACAGGTTAGGTGGACAAGGGCTACAAACCTCGGCAAAGGAGAAAGACCTTGGGGTGAGTATAACGCCAAGTACGTCTCCGGAGGCACACATCAACCAGATAACTGCGGCAGCATATGGGCGACTGGCAAACCTAAGATTAGCGTTCCGTTACCTAAACAATGAATCGTTCAAGACACTGTACACCGTGTACGTCAGGCCCATACTAGAATATGCAGCACCAGTCTGGAACCCACACCTGGTCAAGCACGTCAAGAAACTAGAGAAAGTGCAAAGGTTTGCGACAAGGCTAGTTCCACAACTCAGGGGTCTGTCCTATGAAGAAAGGTTGAGGGAAATAGGACTAACAACACTGGAGGAAAGAAGGGTCAGAGGAGACATGATAACGACATACAAAATACTGCGGGGAATCGACAAGGTAGACAGGGACAGGATGTTCCAGAGAGGGAACACAGAAACAAGGGGACACAACTGGAAGCTGAAGACTCAGATGAGTCAAAGGGATGTTAGGAAGCATTTCTTCAGCCACAGAGTAGTCAGGAAGTGGAATAGTCTAGAGAAAGATATAGTGGAGGCAGGAACCATACATAGTTTTAAGACGAGGTATGATAAAGCTCATGGAGCAGGGAGAGCAGAGACCCAGTAGCGGACAGCGAAGAGGCGGGGCCAGGAGCTGAGTCTTGACCCATGCAACCACAATTAGGTGAGTACATTTAGGTGAGTACACTATCTCTCCAGCACTGTATACCTGCCCCTCGACACACTATCTCTCCAGCACTGTATACCTGCCCCTCGACACACTATCTCCCCAGCACTGTATACCTGCCCCTCGACACACTATCTCCCCAGCACTGTACACCTGCCCCTCGACACACTATCTCTCCAGCACTGTATACCTGCCCCTCGACACACTATCCTCTGGGGTGGTAGGTGATCTGTGGTGCTGGCAATCTTCGCAATGTTATGTCACTACTCGGTCTCACTAACGATCGTAAGTATTCGTTATTTGTTTTTGTTATTTTTGCACCTGTTACCTGTCTTAACATTGTGGAGTCATAGTTTTTAACGTAAAATTAGCCAGAATTTTCTTCTCTCACCCGTCTTTAAAGCCTTTGATTTACTGAGTGAGTCGCTTGTCATGTTGGTAAAGTTTATTCCCTCAGTCTGTGTCCTGACTGGGTCACTAAAGTCCCGGGGACTGAAAGAGTTGCGTGACTTTGGTAAACAGTCTTACTACTTTACTTAACTTGGACCATTTACAAAGTCACAGTGACTTTGTAAATGGTCCAAGACAGACCGAAACGTCGTTGTAACTTTATCCAGTGTCTGGGTTATTTGTGTATTAATCTTCCTTAACTTGTAAGTTACTACGATACACACACAACCCGCACATATAAAAGGGAGGAGCTTACGACGACGTTTCGGCCCGACTTGGACCATTTACAAAGTCACACTAACGTTAGTGTGACTTTGTAAATGGTCCAAGTCGGACCGAAACGTCGTCGTAAGCTCCTCCCTTTATATGTGCGGGTTGTGTGTGTATTGTTCCAGTCACGGTATTGTGCCTTTTTTGTTATTTAAGTTACTACGAGTTTGTGTCTCCCGTTCCACGAGTCGCTTCGCAACCGACGTCTCCTACTGGACACCAGCCTGTTCAACTGCCTGTTCAACTGCCTGTTCAACAGCCTGTTCAACTGCCTGTTCAACAGCCTGTTCAACTGCCTGTTCAACAGCCTGTTCAACTGCCTGTTCAACTGCCTGTTCAACTGCCTGTTCAACTGCCTGTTCAACTGCCTGTTCAACTGCCTGTTCAACTGCCTGTTCAACTGTCTGTTCAACTGCCTGTTCAACTGCCTGTTCAACTGCCTGTTCAACTGCCTGTTCAACTGCCTGTTCAACTGCCTGTTCAACTGCCTGTTCAACTGCCTGTTCAACTGCCTGTTCAACTGCCTGTTCAACTACACTACACATTGCTGATAATTACAACCTAAATTCTAAATGGGGGGTAAGCCATGGGAAGGCCTCGGTCAGCTGACCAAAATCTAGCTGTGGGTCATCATATGACTTAGACCCGCGTCAGGAAACACTTGTCCTGTTTCCTGACAAACCTTACCTAACCTAACCTACACTGTGTTGCCGTAGGTCTCTCGTTAGGCCTCAGGCCTATTATATAATAGGTCTGTCTCTTTAGTTTATGGGGACCGAATTTTTCTCATTCTGTGAAGCACTGTTTATCAAGGTCAGTTTGCAGCATCACAAGTTGCACTCCTACCTGTTGCAGCATTGTTTGCATTTCTTATTTTTGATTCACATTTATAGGTTATGTTTTACTCTTCCATTGTTTTGATTCATTTAGGAAATATTTTTATCTGTTCCAATATTTAAGAAAATTGAATAGACTCGCTGTCAACTTTAATTTCACAAATGGTTCAATTTTATTTACCTGTGATTTTCATTTTTCTTCGTGGAATGCAATGAACAGTATCAGATATACTGAGGTAATTCCTCTTCATTCACGTTCTTCATCAAGATAGAGGTGGACAGTTTCCCCTGCATTCCTCCTCAGTGTGGACGTCCAGGTCCTCTGTTCCATGTCTTCCCTAGGAACTCCTATGGATATTTGTACTCAAGTTTATCTTGGAGGGTTATGTCAAGAGTTCCTACCTTTATTTACAACCTATGAGCTGTTACCCATCTTAGTCTGTTTGAAATATTCACCCTCTCTCTCACTCTCTCAATCTTCACTTTCTCTCTCTGTGTTTAACGATGGCAGCTGGCCAGGGGCCACCGCGGCAGCTGGCCAGGGGCCGCGGCAGCTGGCCAGGGACAGCGTCATCACAAGAAAAACCCACAAGTCAGCATCTCCTCTTGAAGTAAAATAACTGAATATTTCCACTGGGTTGCCTGGGATACGACCATGTTGCAGGAGCAGCACAGTGATGCTCTCTCTGGCTGCAACTTTTGAGTTGGCAGTTTCAGAGTCGGAAGCAATTATCCCAGCAACTTGCTTCTTCTCAAAGAGGGATTCAACAAAGATTGGAACGGGGTTTGGAAATGTTGGAGTGCAGGAGAGAGTGGGTGCTCCAGCATCTCTCCACTGCCAGGAGCTTAATATTGTCCATGATCCTATAACAGAGGAACACAGAGGAACGTTCCTCTGAGCGAATCTACTGCGACTTCCTACTCATTTCTGCAACATTGCAACCTCCTGATGATGTGTTGATTGCAACACGAAAATCCTAGAGCTATCATTCAACTCCTCCTGTAGATGTTTTGCATATATATACCACGACCACCACCAACACTACCGCCACCAACATTACCACTACCAACACTACCTCCACCAACACTACCGCCACCAACATTACCACTACCAACACTACCACCACCAACACTACCGCCCAACTTGCACTACCAGCACTACCTCACACTCCCCACCAACACTCCTCCACCAACACTGCCACCACCAACCTCCCACCAGCAATGCCACCACCCACTGCATCCCCCAACACTGCCACCACCAACACCCTCACCAACAGGATACCACCAACACTACCGCCACCAGCATTACCACCGCCACACTACCTCACCAACACTGACCACCAGCACTCCACCGCCAACGTTTCCACCACCAAGGTGCCACCACCAACCTGCCCCACCAGCACTGCCGCCACCAGCACTGCAGCCGCAGCATTCCGCCACCAACGCTGCCTCCACCAGCACTGCCACCAACACTGCCACCACCACGTTACCCCCAAGTTGCCATCACCAACTACCTCCCCAACACTACCGCCAGCACTGCCTCCGCCACACTGCCACCACCAACAATGCCACCAGCACTGCCGCCAGCAGTACATCACCAACACTACCGCCACCAGCCACTGCCCCACAGCGTGCCACCGCTAACACCCCGCCAACATTGCCACCGCCAGCGCTCATCGCCAGACGCTCCCCACGCCACTACCGCCAACATTGCCACCCAAGGTGCCACCGCCAGCACTGCATCACCAGCACTGCCCCACCACCTGCCACCAGCACTGCCACCACCAACACTGCCACCAGCACTACACCACCAGCACTACATCCACCAACATTATCGCGACCAACACTACCTCCACCGAGCATTACCCACAACCTAGCCGCCACCACAATGCTTCACTAACACTACCACCCCAACACTACGACCACCAACAATACCACCACCAACACTACCACCACCAGCATTACCACCCCCAGCACTGCATCACCACACTCCGCCGCCAAGCACTACCACCACCAACATTACCCACCAACATTACCACCACCACACTACACTCCCCCAACACTACCACCACCAGCACTGCATCACCGCACTGCCACCACCAGCACTACCACCCCAGCACTGACCCTAACACTAACACCACCAACGCTGCCTCACCAACATTGCCACCAGCGCGCTATTCATCGACATTATGCCTACCAGCACTCCACCAACACTAGCCCCAACCATCCCCCAACACTGCCTCCACTAACACTACCACCACCAAGCTGCCCCGCTACTCCCCACCAGCACTATCACCAGCATTACTGCGCAAAGCACTGCCTCACCAGCCTGCCATAACAAACACTACCACCACGGCACTGCCGCCACCGCCACCAGCGCTGCCCCCACCAGACCTACTTCCACCAAGCACTGCCCCACCAGCACTGCCCCACCAGCACTGCCCCACCAACCTGCCCCCACCAAACCTTCTCCCACCAGGGACTACCCAACAGCACTGCCCCCAGGATCGCTATCCACCCCTGCCTCCACCAGGCTTCTGCCAACAAGCCTACCCCACCAGCACTGCCCCACCAACGCTACCCACCAAACTTCTCCCCCCAGCGCTACCCAAGCAACACTACCCCAGCAACTCCCCCAGCAACACTCCCCCAGCAAGCGCTGCCCCAGCAACCTACCCCACAACACTGCCCATCAGCAACACTACCCCAGCGACAATACCAAGCGACACTACCCCCAGGGAACACTGCCAGCGAGCGTGCCCCAGCAACACTGCCCCGCGACACTGTCGCCAATAGGACTATCTGACAACACTGCCCTAGCTGACACTGCCCCAGCAGCACTACCACCAGCACCACTGCCCCCAGCACACTGCCAAGACACTACCCCAGCACTCTGCCTGGCGCACCTGCCCCAGCAACACTACCACCGACAGCACTACTCCAGCGAGCACTGCCCCCAGCAGCACTGCCCCAGCAGCACTACCCCAGCATCCTGCCTCCAGCAACACTACCAACACTACCCCACAGCAACACTACCACCAGCGACACTACCCCCCGGCAACACTAACCCCAGCAACACTACTCAGCACACTACCTCCCAGCAGCACTACCCCAGCATCCTGCCCCCAGCAGCACTGCCACCCAACACTACCAGGACACTGCCCCCAGCAACACTACCCCAGCACACTCCCCAGCAGCACTGCCCCTGCAGACGCTGCCAGCGACGCTGCCGCCAGCAGCACTGCCCTCAACGCTACCACCAGCAACACTGCCCTAAGACACTACCAGCCAGCCCGCGACTGCCCCCCAGCAGCACTACCCCCAGCACACTACCACCAGCAGCACTGCCTGCAACACTGCCCCAGACACTGCCCCAAACACTACCCGGCAACAGCCAGCAGCCTGCCACCAGCTGACACTGCCCTAGCAGCACTACCCCAGCGCATCCCCCAGCAGCACTGCCACGACATCTCCCAGCAGCTCTACCACCAGCAGCACTGCCCCAGCAGCACTGCCCCCAACAGCACTGCCCCCAGCAGCACTGCCCCAATCACTGCACTCCAGCCAGCCTGCCACAGCCACTGCCCCCAGCCAGCACTGCCACCAGCAGCACTGCCCCACAGCACTGCCCCCCATACTGCCCCCAGCAGCATGCCAAGCACACTGCCCCCTGACACTGCCACCAGCAGCTGCCCCAGCAGCACTGCCCCGGCATCGCTGCCCCAGCAGCACTGCCACCAGCAGCACTGCCCCCAGCAGACACTGCCACCAGCAGCCCCCTAGCGCACTAACCCCAGCACCCTTCTCCTGGCACTGACCCCTAGGACACTGCCCCAGCAAGCGCTGCCACTGGCGACACTGCCCCAGCAACACTACCACCAGCAGACACTCCCCCTGCAACGCACTACCAAAGCCACTGCCGCCAGCAGCACTGCCCCCAGCAGCACTGCACCAGCAGCACTGCCCTAGCAGCACTGCCACCAGACACTGCCCCCAGCAGCACTGCCCCAGCAGCACTGCCCTCAGCGTCACTGCCCCAGCAGCGCTGCCGGCAGCACTGCCTGCAGCAGCACTGCCACCAGCAGCACTGCCCTAGCACCCCTGCCCGAGACACTGCCCCGCACACTGCCCCAGCAACGCTGCCCCAGCATCACTGCCCCAGCAACACTGCCACCAGCTGACACTGCTCCCAGCAGCTCTGCCACCAGCAGCACTCCCTGGCAGCACTACCCCCAGCAACACTACCCCGGCGTCACTACCTAGCAGCACACTGCCACCAGCACACTACCCCCAGCAACACTGCCATCAACACTACCCCAACAACACTGCCCCAGCATACTGCCCCAGCAGCACTGCCACCAGCAACACTGCCCCCAGCAACACTGCACCAGCAAGCACTGCCCCAGACACTGCCCCAGCATCACTGCCCCAGCACACTGCCCCGGCACGCTGCCGCCAGGCACTGCCCCGCAGCACTGCCCCAGCAGCACTAACCCCAGCAGCCGCCCCAGCCCTAGCACCTCCAGCAACACTACCACCAGCAACACTACCCCCAGCAACACTACCACCAGCAACACTACCCCAGCAACACTACCCCCTAACAACACTACCCCCAGCAACACTACCCCAGCATCACTACCTCCAGCAACACTACCACCAGCAGTGTTGAAAGTCATCATTGTGTTTCTGAGTGTGAGTTAAGTTGCCTTCAACCAACGTATATTTTTGTCATGGTGACGTGAGGAACAGAGGTCGTCGTTGCATTGATCTGAATACCTGAGGCCAGGGTACTGTGTTCTCCCTGTCAGTGTTCACTTTGTCGGTGTTCTCCCTGTCAGTGTTCACTTTGTCGGTGTTCTCCCTGTCAGTGTTCACTTTGTCGGTGTTCTCCCTGTCAGTGTTCACTTTGTCGGTGTTCTCCCTGTCAGTGTTCACTTTGTCAGTGTTCTCCTGTCAGTGTTCACTTTGTCGGTGTTCTCCCTGTCAGTGTTCACTTTGTCGTTGTTCTCCCTGTCAGTGTTCACTTTGTCGGTGTTCTCCCTCTCAGTGTTCACTTTGTCGGTGTTCTCCCTGTCAGTGTTCACTTTGTCGATGTTCTCCCTGTCAGTGTTCACTTTGTCGGTGTTCTCCCTGTCAGTGTTCACTTTGTCGGTGTTCTCTCTGTTAGTGTTCACTTTGACGGTGTTCTCCCTGTCAGTGTTCACTTTGTCGGTGTTCTCCCTGTCAGTGTTCACTTTGTCGGTGTTCTCCCTGTCAGTGTTCACTTTGTCGGTGTTCTCCCTGTCAGTGTTCACTTTGTCGGTGTTCTCCCTCTCAGTGTTCACTTTGTCGGTGTTCACTGAATCCGTGTTTCAGAAACTAATAATTCGTGCTCACTTTTTACAGTTTCAGGCGACTAGTCAGAGCACCTGGTCCGGCATCTTAACTTGCCCTGTCATACCTATTTGCCAAACTATGTATGGATCCTGCCTTCACATCTCCGTTCATGTCATTCTATTTTCTGACCACTTTGAAGCTACAGAAATTCTTCCTAACAGCTTTAAGTCTTACTTTCAGTTTAACTTCTGTCTCCTGTTACCCACCATTACCACACTGTGTCTACCCGGTCAATTCCTCTGAATATTTTGCACGTTCTTAACAAGTCTCCCGTGTTTCGTTAAGTTTCTTAACCTCTAAAGAATAAACACCCACTACACCGTGGCTGGAACACTACACCAATAACCAGAACACAGAAACTTAAGATGGAGTTTGAGTCCTAGTTGGACCATTAAGACAGTGATTCTCAATCTACCCCCAAGGGGTAAATTTACCCCTTGGGGGTAAAACATTACATGACGAGGGGTAAATATTTGATGCTATTTTGAGCAAAACCTGAATAATTTATTTTTTTCTGACCCTCTTGTTTTTCTGTCCCTTTACGTGGGCGATAATTTTTTGTAAGGAAGGCGGGGGGGGGTTAATATTGGAGGAAAAGTTGAGAATCCCTGCATTAAGGTGTCCCGTAGCTCGATCGGTAGCGCACTCAGCTCACACACTGAGGTCCGGAGTTCGAGTCTCCGGTACGGCTAGCAAACATTAGGCACGTGTTTCCATAAGACATCTGCTGTCCATGTTTACCCATCAGTAAAATAGGTACCTGGATGTTAGAGGACTGGTGTGGGTCGCATCCTGGGACAAAACTGACCTAATTTGCGGGAAATACTCAGCATAACAAGGGACTTTCTATATAGTAGTATGTCATTGATGTCAGTATACTTTGTACATGTACTTGTAGAAATAAAGATATTATTATTATAATTATTATTAATTATTTAATTAACTGAAGGTATAAGAGAATACAAGCCACATATAAATCTTCTTGAATAATTATAATAATTTGGAAACTCAGGATAATTAAAACTTCAAGTTAGACACTTATATTTTTTCAAGATTTCGAGAAAGTTTTGCAACTTCTCTTAAAATAGGTTACCCAGACGATGATAGGTGCTTCAGAGTGCACATAACACCTGCGGGACGCCCTTACTGACGGAACACTCCCCAGAGTGGACATAACACCTGCGGGACGCCCTTACTGACGGAACCTCCCAGGTGACATAACACCTGCGGGACGCCCACTGACGGAACACTCCCCAGAGTGGACAAACACCTGCGGACGCCCTTACTGGACGGAACACTCCCCAAGTGGACAAACACCTGCAGGACGCCCTTACTGACGGAACACTCCCAGAGTGGACATACACCTGCGGGACGCCCTTACTGACGGAACACTCCCAGAGTGGACATAACACCTGGGACGCCCTTACTGACGGAACTCCCAGAGTGCACGATAACACCTGCGGACGCCCTTACTGACGGAACACTCCCCAGAAGTTGGACGTGACACCTGCGGGACGCCTGACGGAACACTCCCCAGGTGGACATAACACCTGCGGGACGCTTTACTGACGGAACACTCCCAGAGTGGACATAACACCTGCGGACGCCCTTACTGACGGAACACTCCCAGGTGACATAACACCTGGGGACGCCCTTACTGACGGAACACTCCCAGAGTGGACATAACACCTGCGGACGCCCTTACTGACGGAACACTCCCAAGTGGACCGCTAACCTGGGACGTCTACGACGGAACACTCCCCAGAGTGCACATAACACCTGCGGACGCCTTACTGACGGAACCTCCCAGAGTGGACACCAACACCTGCGGACGCCTTACTGACGGAACACTCCCCAGGTGACACTAACACCCAGGACGCCCTTACTGACGGAACACTCCCCAGAGTGGACCTACCGCGGGACACCCTTACTAACGGAACACTCCCAGAGTGGACATAACACCTGCGGGACGCCCTTACTGACGGAACACTCCCAGGATGGACGCAACACCTGCAGGACGCCCTCTGACGGAACACTTCCCCAGAGTGGACACTAATTCGCAGGACGCCCTTACTGACGGAACACTCCCCATGTGGACATGACACCTGCGGGACGCCCTTATTACGAACACTCGAGTGGACATAACACCTGCAGGACGCCCTTACTGGACGGAACACTACCAGAGGACATAACACCTGCGGGACGCCCTTACTGACGGAACACTCACCAGAGTGAAATAACACCTGAGGGACGCCCTTACTGACGGAACACTCCCAGTGGACATAACACCTGCAGGACGCCTTATTGACGGAACACTCAGAGTGGACATAACTACCTAGGATGCGCCCTTACTGACGGAACACTCCCAGAGTGGACATAACACCTGCGGACGCTTACTGACGGAACACTCCCAGAGTGGACATACCTGTGGACGCCCATTACTGACGGAACCTCCCAGAGTGACAAACACCCTCGGACGCCCTTACTGACGGAACACTCAGAGTGACATAACACCTGCGGACGCCCTTACTAACGGAACACTCACCAGAGTGGACATAACACCTGCGGACGCCCTTACTGACCGGAACACTCACCAGAGTGGACATAACACCTGCGGACGCCCTTACTGACGGAACACTCCACCAGAGTGGACATAATACCTGGGTGACCTTCTGACGGAACACTCAGAGGGACATAAACCTGGGGACGCCTTACCCGGAACCTCCCCAGAGTGGACATAACACCGCGGACCCCTTCCCGCGGAAACCCCCAGAGTGACAAAACCCTGGGGGACCCCCTTACGACGGAACACTCCCAAGGGACATAAACCGCGGGACGCCCTTATTGACGGAACACCCCCCAGAGTGGACATAACTCCTGCGGGACCCCCTTTCTGACGGAACACTCCCAGAGTGGACATAACACCTGCGGACGCCCTTACTGACGGAACACTTCCAGAGGGACATAACACCTGGGGGACGCCCTTACTGACGGAACGCTCCCGAGGGAAAAACCCGGGGACGCCCTTACGAGGGAAACCCTTTCCCGGGGAATAAACCTGCGGAACGCCCTTACGACGGAACCTCCCAGAGTGGAAAACACCTGCAGGACGCCCTTACGACGGAACATTTCGAGTGGACATAACACCTGCGGACGCCCTTACGACGGAACATTTTCCCCCCAAGATTAGAGAATACGCTGGACCTCATTTCCCAACAATGAATCTGATCGAAATGTCATCATATCAAAACAATATACTCAGATCACAACATAATAGAGGTCCAGACCTGTATGGAGCTCCAGATCAACAAAATGGATCAGCCGTGGGGAGCTTTCACCAACTTCAATAACAAAAACATAAGGTGGGACCAAGTAAACCAAGTCCTAATTGATAAACTGGGAAGATTGCCTAAGCATCACGGATCCCAACCTATGTCTTGAACAAATTAACTCTGTGGTACTTGAGGTTTGCTCAGGCAAATTCCTTAAGGAAAAGGAGGAGAAGATGCAAAATAGAAGAGAGGCGCTCCTACAGGCGAAGGCAAAGAATAACGGAGCGGCTACGGAGGCCAATATCTCTGAAATACGTAGGGAGACACTAGTCAGAGAAATAGCAAACATCGAATTAAAACTAAAGGAATCTTATGAATCAAGGACACGGGAAGAACTAAGAGCCATAAATGAGAATGAAAGAAACCGTAAGTATTCTTTTCCTATGCAAAATCAAAGTCGAGAACAACAACCAGTATTGGGCCCCTACTTAAACCGGATGGGTCCTACACAGATAACAGCGAAATGAGTGAGTTACTTAAATCCAGTATGACTCAGTCTTTAGTGAGCCACTAACCAGACTGAAAATCGAAGAAACTTAAATTTTTTTTTTTTTATGAGAGTGCCACAGAACTTGACAGACGCATGCCTTTCTGACATCATCACTACGCCAAATGACTTTGAAAAGGCAATAAATGACATGCCCATGCACTCCGCTCCAGGCCCAGACTCATGGAACTCCGTGTTCATCAAGAACTGCAAAGCCCTATCACATGCTTTTAACATCCTATGGAGAGGGAGCATGGCCCTGAGACCGTCCCGCAGCTACTAAAAACAACAGACATAGCCCGCCACAAAGGGGCGAAACAATAGCAAAGAACTACAGACCAATTTCGCTAACGTCCCATATCATAAAAATCTTTGAAAGGGTTCTAAAAAGGGAAGATCGCCACCCCTCTTGATACCCATCAATTGCTGGGGGCAGCATGGGTTTAGAGCAGGCCGCTCCTGTCTGTCCCAACTACTGGACCCTAGACAAGGTCCTGGGTGTCTAGAAAAATAAACAGAATGCAGATGTTTTAAAAGATTTTTCAAAAAGCCGACAAGGGGTGACCATGGTGTAATACCAAAAAAACAAAAAAGGAATAACAGGAAAAGTTGGTAGATGGATTTATAATTTCCTAACACGTAGAACACAAAAAGTAGTAGTCAACAGAGTAAAGGGGCAGCTACTGTGAAAAAACTTTTTTCCAAAAGGGACAGTACTTGCTCCCATCCCATTCCTCATCCTCATATCAGACATTGACAGGGATATAAACGGGGTATTTTCTTCCTTTGCAGATGACACCCGAATCTGTATGACAGTATCACCGTTAGACACTGCAAGACTCAAGCAGACATAAACCAAATCTTTAAATGGGCTGCAGAAAACAATATGAAGTTCAATGATGAGAAATTTCAATTACTCAGATACGGAAAACGTGAAGAATTAAAATCTCATCGGAGTACAAAACTAATTCCAACCACACAATAGAGCGAAAAACTAATGTCAAAGACCTGGGAGGGTGATCATGTCAGAGGATCTCACCTTCAAGGACCATAACAATGTAGCAATTGCATCTGCTCGAAAAATGACAGGATGGATAATGAGAACCTTCAAAACCAGGGATGCCAAGCCCATGTTGACACTTTACAGATCGCTTGTTCTATCTAGGCTGGAATATTGTGCACACTAACTGCACCTTTCAAGGCGGGTGAAATTGCTGACCTTGAAAATGTGCAGAGAACCTTCACCGCGCCATAAGTGCGATAAACCACCTCAACTACTGGGAACGCAGGTCCTAAACCTGTACTCTCTAGAACGCAGGCGGGAGAGATACATTATTATATACCATGGAAAATTCTCGAGGGCTTGTACCAAACTTGCACACAAAAATCACTCGTACAGAAAGCAAAAGACTCGGCGGAGCGTTAACATTTGTAGAGCAGGGTTCCACAGCGTTGGGGACAACACAATAAGTGTGGCCCAAGATTGTTCACTGCCTCCCAGCATACATCAGGGATTACCAACAAGACCCTGGCTGTCTTCAAGCAGGCACTGGACAGGCACCTCAAGTCGGTACCTGATCAGCCGGGCTGTGGTTCGTACGTTGGACTGCGTGCGGCCAGCAGTAACAGCCTGGTTGATCAGGCTCTGGTCCAACAAGAGCCTGGTCACAGACCGGGCCGCGGGCGTTGACCCTGGAATTCTCTCAGGTAGACTCAGGTAGAGTGGACATAATACCTGCGGGACGCCCCTTCCGACCGGAACACTCCCCAGAGTGGACATAACACCTGCAGGACGCCCTTACGCTGGAACACTCCCAGAGTGGACATAACACCTGCGGGACGCCCTTACTGACGGAACACTCCCAGAGTGGACATAATACATGCAGGACGCCCTTACTGACGAAACACTCCCAGAGTGGACATAACACCTGCATGACGCCCTTACTGACAGAACACTCCCCAGAGTGGATATAACACCTGCGGGACGCCCTTACTGACGGAACACTCCCCAGAGTGGACATAACACCTGCGGGACGCCCTTACTGACGGAACACTCCCCACAGTGGACATAACACCTGCGGGACGCCCTTACTGACGGAACACTCCCCAGAGTGGACATAACACCTGTGGGACGCCCTTACTGACGGAACACTCCCCAGAGTGGACATAACACCTGCGCGACGCCCTTACTGACGGAACACTCTCCAGAGTGGACATAACACCTGGGGACGCCCTTACTGACGGAACACTCCCAGAGTGGACATAACACCTGCGGGACGCCCTTACTGACGGAACACTCCCCAGAGTGGACATAACACCTGCGGGACGCCCTTACTGACGGAACACTCCCCAGAGTGGACATAACACCTGCGGGACGCCCTTACTGACGGAACACTCCCCAGAGTGGACATAACACCTGCGGGACGCCCTTACTGACGGAACACTCCCCAGAGTGGACATAACACCTGCGGGACGCCCTTACTGACGAAACACTCCCAAGAGTAGACATAACACCTGCGGGACGCCCTTACTGACGGAACACTCCCCAGAGTGGACATAACACCTGCAGGACGCCCTTACTGACGGAACACTCCCCAGAGTGGATATAACACCTGCGGGACGCCCTTACTGACGGAACACTCCCCAGAGTGGACATAACACCTGCGGGACGCCCTTACTGACGGAACACTCCCCAGAGTAGACATAACACCTGCGGGACGCCCTTACTGACGGAACACTCCCCAGAGTGGACATAACACCTGCAGGACGCCCTTACTGACGGAACACTTCCCATGAATGGACATAACACCTGCGGGACGCCCTTACTGACGGAACACTCCCCAAAGTGGACATAACACCTGCGGGACGCCCTTACTGACGGAACACTCCCCAGAGTGGACATAACACCTGCGGGACGCCCTTACTGACAGAACAATCCCCAGAGTGGACAAAACACCTGCGGGACGCCCTTACTGACGGAACACTCCCCAGAGTGGACATAACACCTGCGAGACGCCCATACTGACTGAACACTCCCCAGAGTGGACATAACACCTGCGGGACGCCCTTACTGATGGAACACTCCCAGAGTGGACATAACACCTGGGGACGCCCTTACTGACGGAACACTCCCAGAGTGGACATAACACCTGCGGGACGCCCTTACTGACGGAACACTCCCCAGAGTGGACATAACACCTGCGGGACGCCCTTACTGACGGAACAATCCCCAGAGTGGACATAACACCTGCGGGACGCCCTTACTGGCGGAACACTTCCTAGAGTGGACATAACACCTGCGAAACGCCCTTACTGACGGAACACTCCCCAGAGTTGACATAACACCTGCGGGACGCCCTTACTGACGGAACACTCCCCAGAGTGGACATAACACCTGCGGGACGCCCTTACTGACGGAACACTCCCCAGAGTGGACATAACACCTGCGGACGCCCTTACTGACGGAACACTCCCCAGAGTGGACATAACACCTGCGGGACGCCCTTACTGACGGAACACTCCCCAGAGTGGACATAACACCTGCGGGATGCCCTTACTGACGAAACACTCCCAAGAGTAGACATAACACCTGCGGGACGCCCTTACTGACGGAACACTCCCAGAGTGGACATAACACCTGCGGGACGCCCTTCGACGGAACACTCCCCACAGTGGACATAACACCTGCGGGACGCCCTTACTGACGGAACACTCCCAGAGTGGACATAACACCTGTGGGACGCCCTTACTGACGGAACACTCCCCAGAGTGGACATAACACCTGCGCGACGCCCTTACTGACGGAACACTCCCCAGAGTGGACATAACACCTGTGGGACGCCCTTACTGACGGAACACTCCCCAGAGTGGACATAACACCTGTGGGACGCCCTTACTGACGGAACACTCCCCAGAGTGGACATAACACCTGCAGGACGCCCTTACTGACGGAACACTCCCCAGAGTGGACATAACACCTGTGGGACGTCCTTACTGACGGAACACTCCCAAAAAACAATCTCGGGATAAACAACAATCGAGGATTTAATTTTTACCTTTTGAAGTGATGAGGTTTCTAATTCAATTGTTTCAGCAATTTTGTCTATAACTTCATTTGGGTAAAGGCTTATAAGAATTGTTATAGTTTATGCCGTCAACAGTGAAGAATCTAAGTGACTCTGGGCTACAGTCCTCCTTTTAATAATAATAATAATAATAATAATATCAATAACAATAATGTTCATTTCTTCGAGCAATACAAATAATATAGATAAATGTACCCGTACAATAGCAGACTTAAAAAAAATTAAAAAATTAAAAAAAAAAACTTGTTTTGGAAGCAACTTAAGTGGTAGACAGTGTGAGGTGACGCATGTCTGGCCACTCACCTCAACAGAATCTGATAGCAACAAATAGTTCGCAGTTATTACAAATTCCTTTTCACCTCCTTTATCACGTTACTTGTCCAATTCCCATTCTTCGGTATTATGACAAGCCAAACCATACGTTTAATTGTTTACTTATTGACGAATATGGAGATAGTATAGGTCAAGATATCTTATTAATCAAAATAGGATACCAGATATATAAGCAAATTTCCTAAATTTCCTTGTAACAGATAACTGAACTGTAGATATAAATCCAGATGTACTCTTGTACATCCTTTTGGGTCCCAGTTCATTTGGCCTATTGAGCATCCATATGCACTTGCGCTGCCATCAACACTATAGATATGAGGTACACAATAAACTAGCCACTACCATCCACAAGATGGATATGAGGTTCACAATAAACTAGCCACTATCATCCACAGGATGGATATGAGGTACACAATATACTAGCCACTACAATCCACAGGATGGATATGATGTACACAATAAACTAGCTACTATCATCCACAGGATGGATATGAGGTACACAATATACTAGCCACTACAATCCACAGGATGGATATGAGGTACACAATAAACTAGCCACTAAAATCCACAGGATGGATATGAGGTGCACAATAAACTAGCCACTACCATCCACAGGATGGATATGAGGTACACAATAAACTAGCCACTACCATCCACAGGATGGATATGATGTACACAATATACTAGCCACTACAATCCACAGGATGGATATGAGGTGCACAATAAACTAGAGAGAGAGAGAGAGTTTGCTTCTAGTGTTGATGCTTTCAATTTGTTCGTAGCAAATTGTCCGCTGTATCTCTCTCGTTGAATTATTATTATAATCAAATAGAAGCGCTAAACCACAGGGGTTCTCTCTCGTTGAATTATATATAATTTCTGAGACAATTCTTCCAGCACTGGAGCGTGAATTCCACCGTTTCTAATTTGTGAAATGTTTCTAGTATCCAGAGAAGAAACAGAGTAAATTATAACTTGAAAGACAAGATTTTTTCTCTGGAGAATTGCGTAGAGAATAAAGTTCAAACTTTTATTATTGAATGATGCTTGGGCTTCAGCGATACGTTCATCTGAACTTTCTCACCTGGAATGATATCTACTTTCCACGTTTTATTTTTCACTATAGAAGCTTCATTCTCCTCTTGTTAGGAATACCAGTCTTGACTGGAAGTAGGTATGTGGTCACATCAGGGGTAACATAACCAGTGGTACTGACAACAAGGGGGGTAATAAAACCAGTTACTGACC
>WNWK01039803.1:0-17278 GCA_009830355.1 Cherax destructor
TTTTTTCTTTCTTTCGACAACATCCACCCATTCAAACATCCCATTTTTGGGTTTTTTTTTTTCTTTTTATTTTAAAAAGGAAAAGGGGGTTCTAATTTTCCCCATTTTAGTTGATTTTTTTCAAACGCATTTTTTGGGGAAAAGATTCTTTTCCCACTTCCCATGGATATGAAAGGAAAACAATAAGAACAAAACTATTAAGATAAAATCGAAAACTCAGATGAGTGTGTATACATAAACGGTACATTTTTTTAGGGACCTAAGGGGAAGTAGCAAGACGACCTGAAATCTTGCATGTTTATGGAAAAAAAGACACCAGCAATCCTACCATCAAAAACAGTTTAGGTTTCTGTTTCACAGTCACCTGGCAGGATGGTAGTTTTTCCTTGGGTGGTTGCCCCAACCTCTACAGGGCCCTCCCCAACCCCCCGGAAATCGTCAAAATGTTTTAAAATTGAAGTGCATGTGGAAGTGTTTTTTTGGGGTCTAAAAAGATAACCTACGTGACATTATTTTTAAAAGGAAATTTTTAATGGCACTTGAGCAGGTTCGAAATTTTTTTTGTTAACCGGGGTCCCTGTACCTAAAAAAGGGGTTGTTGGGGGGGGATGTTACAATCGGCCAGTAAATTTTTTTTAAATTGTTATCTCCCCAATTAGTTGCATTTCAAAATAAATTATTATGTTCAACATATTAAAATTTTTATAACTTAGATACAAATTATCTTCTTTTTCTTTCTTTCAACAGGGGTTCCCACCGGGCAGGGGAAAAAGGAAAAAAAAGCCCTTTACTTTTAAATATATACGGGAAGGCACCCCTTCCCCCCATATTTTTGTTTTACCCCATAAGGAAAAATTCTTTACCCCCTGGAAACAATTATATTTTTTATAAATTATAACCAAATTTTTCCATGTAGCTACTATTAAATAGTCCTAAGAATCCCCCAATGCACAATATTGGGGGGTTTTGGTTACTTTATTTATACCTATTTTCATGTCTACCAACTATTATCATTTCCAGTCTAAATAAATATTATTATTATTCAGCACCAGGATATATATTAGGCGAACCTGCATCCTCTAATCTGTCTCACTGTTAACAGATGGAGGATTGAGCCCATGACTTTTTCACTGGTCAACCTGGTTTACTGTTTCATTTTTAAATAAGGCCCCTTTTTTCCCTGCCCCAGATCACACCGTCACAGTTCAAACCAAAAATCCCCACCCCCCCCTTTAAAGTGCAGGCACTGTACTTACCCAAACGGTCCATCAACTGGTTTCCTGAATCCCTTTATAAATGTTACCTTTTCACACTCCAACACATCAAATCATAAAAAAACCCTAGTCTCCGTCACTACTTGTCAAAGAGTGAGTCCCAAGTTGGTTTCTGTTTTTTTTATTTTTTTCTGGCTGGAGGCCTGGAGGGGGGAAAAAAAACCGCACTCTAAGAAATATTTTTTTTGTGCATCTAAACTGTCAATCTGTGCACCTCTGGCAAGACAGTGATAGTGTGAATGATGGTGAAAGTGTTTCTTTTGGGTCACCCTGCCTTGGGGGGAGATAACCATCCTGTTAAAAAAAAATGAAGCACAGAAAAATCCCTTTTTTTGCCAGATTTGCAAACTTATTTTTAAAGTTTCAAGAGTAAATATGGGGAGACCAACAATTTAAAACTATCTCATTTATTGAAGTCAAGACTGCAAACCAAATTTTTAATTTTTTTACTACCTTATTAGTCTTAAGTTTGAAAAATGTTTTCCCTATATGGACTTTCTGCATGTACCCCTTGTATAAAATTGTATCATACTAAAAAAAAATTTTTTTATTATTATTATTATTAAAAGGGAGGGAGCTAAGACAATCCTTTCTACAACTGTCTCCGAAAACCATTCTTTTTTTTATTATTATAATAAAAGTAAAATATATATGACCATGTAGACAAACGTGCACTGGAAAGTTGCTACGGTGTGGAAGTTTCAAACCGCCCACCTTGGCCTCATCTGTGCTGGAAGTCACCGAATATATCCAACATTAAGAAAATACTGACAAAAAGAAACTTTATTTTTTAAAATGGGCAACAACGTATACAATTATGGTAACGACAAAGGGAACCTTTTGGAAAAAACAGCTCCACTAACAAAGTCCAAACCAAAAAAACAACCCCAACCCAGAACTTCTTGTAAACTATTTTGTGTTTCTTCACATTTTTTTGGGGTTTTTTTTTTTATTATTTGTATAAATAACCCATGGGGCCAGAAGATTAGTAAAGAACCAAAAAAAAAATTGGTTGGAAAAATTTGTTGATTGAAATGGATCGGCACTAAAAGCCTTTTGGGTGTTGTTGAACCCCGGTTCCCTGTATATAAATCTTTATGAAGGTAAAAAAGGCACAAGTGCAATAATGCCCAATAAAAGTACTTTGTTAGATTTTTCCCTTTTTTTTAACATGTTGTTGGAATTCTATCAACATTAACACTTTTAGAGCCCTTTATTATGCAAAAGTTTGGGCAGTCTTAAAACTGAATTATGATTACTAGTACATGAGAATAACAACACTGGTACCCCGGTTTGGCCATAATCATCCAGGAGGCTGTCAGGCCTACGAACAAATTTGTTCCCCTAAGGAATAATGTAATTAGATTAGTCCTTTTAGACCCCCAAAATACACTTTCAAAAGCACTTACGATATACACTTACATAATTGTTCGAGTTGGGAGGTGGCAAACTCAGGGGACCACTGTACTTAGTTTATATTATAATGTTTATTTTAACATTACACTATCACCTTGCCAGAGGCCAAGATCAACAGTTTAGATGTTCCTCCAAACAGCAATATTCCAAACCCCTCCTTTGAGGGAGGCACCGTACTTTCCACTTCAGTACTCAAACCGCTAACGGCCCTAATCCCTTCCCAATATTATATTAATCATTGTTACCCGATGATGTGGCTGGAAAATCATAAATAGCCCACACTTGGAAAACCATAATTTAAAATTATTATATTTACAGATGAACCCCAAAGTTGTGAGTTTCACAATTTTTTACTGAAGTGGCCGGCAAATAACCTTAATGATTTAAAACTTTGTTCTGTCCAAAAAAAGCAATGCATGTTCATGGCTTTCTTTTTGTACTTAAAATATTTTATTCATGTAAACTATTTACCTGTATACTGAGAATAAAATACATTATTATTGTCATTATGGTGCCCATTTTTGGGGGCTTAGTTCATGATGCCTAACAGCCTCCCCCATAGTGACGACTCGTTTACTGACGACTCGGGCTTACGACAGGCTCTCTGACCAGTATCATACCTAAATAATTAACAGAGCTGATTTCATCTTATTCTGTTTATTACAATATACAGTACACTACTGTATAAACATTTAAAAATCTAACAAAAATGTTAAAAATGGTGCAAAGTGACATTAAAACAATATCAAAGATGGTTGACACAAACCCATTATCATTATAGATGATCCCCTTCAACAAATTTGTTTACCAACGTGGTCTTTGGACGGAACTCGTCGTTAAATGGAGGAGAGGCTGTATAATGATTAACCACAGGTTGTGTTCAAAATATGCTCATTGAGTTTTTCCTTCATACTTTTTCTTTTGGAATTTTCCCATAGGAAAAAACACTTGGGGGTACAGTTCAGCACATTATTTTGAAATGTTTGTCATGAGGTTCACGGTTTATACAGGACTTTTTAAAGCACAGGAGTCATGAGGACTTCACAGAACCACAGTTGTCACAGGATTGTCAAACTATCACTGCATCACTAAACTGACAGCTGCTAATTGGTGGAACAACACTGGCAGGGATTACACCAAAATGACAGGCCGCCAACACTGGGTGGACACTACACTGGCAGGGATATACACCAAGATGACAGCTGTTATACTGGGTGGACACTACACTGGCAGGTAGGCTGTTACACCAAGATGACAGCTGCTACACTGGGTGGAGACTACACTGGCAGGGGATATACACCAAGATGACAGCTGCTACACTGAGTGGACACTACACTGGCAGGTAGGCTGTTACACCAAGATGACAGCTACTACACTGGGTGGAGACTACACTGGCAGGAGGGCTGTTACACCAAATTGACATCTGCTACACTGGATGGACACTACATGTGCAGGGATATAACATAAGAACATAAGAAAATGGAACACTGCAGCAGGTCTACTGACCCATGCAAGGCAAGTCCATCACTCCCTTGCTTAGACCTGACCACCTGGAGTTAACCCTTTCCAGGTAAACTCCAGGTAGTCAGGTCACTTCCACTTAAGGAATTAATACGGCATCTGACCTAGTAGCACAAGCTAGTCAGGTCCAACTCACACCCACCCACACCCCTCATGTATTTATCTAACCTATTTTTAAAACTACACATCATCTTAGCTTCTATGACGGTACTCGGGAGTTTGTTCCACTCATCCACAACTCTATTACCAAACCAGTGATTTCCTATATCCTTCTTGAATCTGAACTTTTCCAACTTGAAACCATTGCTGCGAGTCCTGTCTTGGCTGGATATTTTCAGCACACTATTTACATCCCCTTTATTTATTCCTGTTTTCCATTTATACACCTCAATCATATCTCCCCTAATTCTACGCCTTTCTAGAGAGTGCAGATTCAGGGCCCTCAGTCTATCTTCATAGGGAAGAGTTCTGATACATGGGATCAACTTTGTCATCCTCCTCTGTACGTTTTCTAGTGCATTTATATCCATTCTGTAATACGGTGACCAGAACTGTGCAGCATAATCTAAATGAGGCCTAACCAAAGATATATAGAGTTGAAGAACAACCTGAGGACTTCTATTATTTATACTTCTTGATATGAAGCCAAGGATTCTGTTTGCAAACACTTATGCACTGTTGTCTTGGTTTCAGATTACTGCTAACCAGAACTCCTAAATCCTTCTCGCAATCACAAGTATTAAGATCTACATTATTCAGTTTATATGTGGCATGGTTATTGTCCTGCCCAACATTTAGAACTTTGCATTTGTCTACATTAAACTGCATCTGCCACTTCTCCGACCACTGCATCAGTCTATTCAAATCATCCTAGAGTGCTCTAATGTCCTCATTAGAATGAATTGGACGGCCTATTTTGGTGTCATCAGCAAATTTGCTTATGTTGCTATTTATTCCCTCATCTATGTCGTTTATGTAAATTGTAAACAACAGGGGGCCCAAAACTGACCCCTATGGGACACCGCTTGAGACATGCCCCCATTCTGATTTCTCCCCATTTATGCAAACTCTCTGCTTAAGTCCTTAATTGATTATGCTGCTCCCATGTTGATATTAGCTAGAGAAAGTTCTCTCTGACCCTTGGAGTTAATGCAAAATGAAGCTCTCAGAATTATTCTTGGCTGTCCCAAATCTACAAAGGTTCTTAATATGAGGAAGGAGCTTGGTATTACTAGTATCAGTGATAGGATTGTCGAGATTAACACTGTACTTGGTATTAGAATGTTAAGAAATGAACCAGACACTGTCACAATGAATCTTACTAAATGTCTAAAAGTAAATACTCACAGATCTAAATGGATTGTGAAAACATGCAATTACATTAAGTTTTACAACCTGCATGAATTGTATCACTGTAGGCAACAAGAGCATTTCACCCCTCCATGGAAGATGTGTTCATTTAATATCACATACCTGCAAGGGGAAAAGGGTGAGTGGAGCACTTCTGAGTCTGTGGAGACAAAGAACTTTGTCCATGGAAGTAAAGAGGGGAATGTATGAGAGTATAGTTATACCAACGCTCTTATATGGGTGTAAAGCATGGGTGATGAATGTTGCAACGAGGAGAAGGCTGGAGGCAGTGGAGATGTCGTGTCTGAGGTCAATGTGTGGTGTGAATATAATGCAGAGAATTCAGAGTTTGGAAATTAGGAGGAGGTGCGGGATTACCAAAACGATTGTCCAGAGAGCTGAGGAGGGGTTGTTGAGGTGGTTTGGACATGTAGAGAGAATGGAACGAGACAGAGTGACTTCGAGAGTGTATAAATCTGTAGTGGAGGGAAGGCGGGGTAGGGGTCGGCCTAGGAAAGGTTGGAGGGAGGGGGTAAAGGAAGTTTTGTGTGCGAGGGGCTTGGACTTCCAGCAAGCATGTGTGAGCGTATTTGATAGGAGTGAATGGAGGCACATGGTTTTTAATACTTGACGTGCTGTTGGAGTGTGAGCAAAGTAACATTTATGAAGGGATTCAGGGAAACCGGCAGGCCGGACTTGAGTTCTGGAGATGGGAAGTACAGTGCCGGCACTCTGAAGGAGGGGTGTTAATGTTGCAGTTTTATAACTGTAGTGTAAAGCACCCCTCTGGCAAGACAGTGATGGAGTGAATGATGATGAAAGTTTTTCTTTTTCGGGCCACCCTGCCTTGGTGGGAATCGGCCGATGTGTTAATAAAAATAAAAATAAAATAAAAAACCTGCAAGCCCCTCCCAAGAAGCTCATTGCTAGTAATCCCTTCCTTAAATCACTTGTTAAAGCAACTGCTCAAGAAGAAATTTCTCGCCTAGCTGGTAGTAATAAGTTATCACAAGTTATATACACTGATGGATCTAAACAGGAGTCTTCTGGCAGGGCTGCATCTGCTCTTGTTGCCACCTCCCTAGTTAAGAACAATAATAAATCTGTTGAACTAGGCATAAGAATTAACAACTGGGCATCTACACTGCAAACTGAATTGTTTGCAATCCTAATTGCACTAAAGCTAACTTATGACACTGAGCTTGACTTTATCATCATTTTTTATTCTATGTCATCACTGAAGGCTCTTGACTCATATAATGATGCTAACAGCATGCTCATTGGAGAAGCCAGGTATAGATACTCAAAAATCTGGGACAAAGGAATTAATGTACAATTGCTATGGATCCCATCACACATTGGATTACTCCTTCATGATAAAGTTGATATGTTAGCCAAGAAGAGTACCCAGAAGGAAAATGTAGAATATAACTTTGGTATATCTGTGTCTAGCATTAGGAATAATATTAGGAGAGAAATAAATAATGACAATGATAGGAATGAAGTTAGAAGCCTGAGTAGATCTATAACCCACTATGATAACATGAACATAGATAAGTATGTTTATGGAGCATCTTGCAATGTGAACAGACTGACTGATGTTGTAGTGGATAGGCTTAGGCTTGGCTACAAGTACTTCTGGCAGTTTGGGAGACACACAGATGATGATCAAACTAAATGCAAATTATGTGATCAGGCATATGGTCACTGTCTTGAACACTATGTGCTTAATTGTCCACTTATTGAGGAATATAGAGATAGACAGTATAATAACCTATGTGACATGTCAAGATATCTTATTAATGAAAATAAGATACCAGTTATACTAAGCAAATTTCCTAAATTTGCTTGTAACAGATAAGTGAACTGTAGATATAAATCCAAATGTACAATTGTTAACCCTTTTGGGGCCTAGCTCCTAGGCCTTTTGTGTATCCATATGCTCTTGCGCTACCGTCCACAGGATGGATATGGGGTGCACAATAAACTAGCCACTTCGGTGGCAAAATCTAATCTAATCTCTCTGCCGCCTATTTGTCAACCATGCCTCTACCCAGGAAAAAATTTCTCCTCCTATTCCGTGTGCCTTAAGTTTCCTCAATAGCCTCTGATGTGGAACTCTATCGAAAGCCTTACTGAAGTCCATATACACAATATCATATTCATTACCATGATCTACCTCCTCAAACACCTTAGTGAAAAAAGTTAGTAAATTCGTAAGACAGGAACACCCCTTAGTAAAACCGTGTTGAGATTCATTAATCAATTTATGCCTTTCAAGATGGCTACGAATTGCCTCGGCAATTACTGATTCCATAAATTTACCAACTATGGAGGTAAGGCTTATTGGTCTATAGTTCGAAGCGAAGGACCTGTCACCTGCCTTGTAAATAGGTATTACATTTGCCCTTTTCCACTTGTCTGGCACTATGCCAGTTTGTAGTGATATATTGAAAAGATTTGCCAAACGTTTGATAAGTTCCCCTTTACATTCCTTTAAAACTCTTGCAAACAGTTCATCAGGGCTTGGGGATTTGTTAGGTTTTAATTTCTCTATTTGTCTGAGGACCATGTCACTAGTTACCCCAATCGAGCATAGTCTATTATCTTCCTGTTCAACATAATTTATTATTTCTGGAATTCTGCTAGTATCTTCCTGAGTAAAAAGTGAGAGGAAGTATTGAAAATTTCACACATATCCTTATCACTGTCCGTGATCTGTCCTGAATTACTCTTAAGTGGGCCTATCTTGTCCCTAATCTTACTTCTGTATACCTGAAAGAACCCTTTGGGTTAGTCTTTGAATCCCTTGCCACTTTAGCCTCATAATCCCTTTTTGCTTTTCTTATTCCTTTTTTTATTTCTCTCTCTAATTGAAAATATTAATTTCTTATCTGTCCATCCCCTCTTTTGATACGCCTATATATGCCTCTCTTTTGACCAATGAGATGTTTTAAAATATTGTTCATCCATTTAGGATCATTTTTGTTAGATCTAATTTTCCTACTCAGAACAAAAGTTGTCTGGGCAGTTAGAACTACGCTCTGGAAAACGTCATATTGGCAACCAAAACCACCTACCTGACCCATAGTCAGGTCATCCCAATTTAGCCCACCTAGGTAATTTCTCAGCCCCATGAAGTCGGCTAAGCGAAAGTCTGGAACAGAGACTTGATTGCAGTTACCTGGGTAATTCCATGATATATTGAAATTAAGTGATTTGTGATCGCTTTCCCCAAGCTCTTCATTAACCTCAAGATTATTAATTAGTGATTCTTTGTTGGCAAGAACCAAATCAAGCAAGTTGCTACCTCTAGTTGGTTCTGTCACAAACTGTTTTAAAAACAATCCTGAACCGTATCAAGAAAGTCACTAGACTCAAGATTACCTGTCACATTGTTCCAATCAATTTGTCTAAAGTTAAAATCTCCCATTAACACAACATTTTCATATCTAGACGCCTTATGAATTTCATCCCATAGCATCTTACTGCACTCCCTATCCAGGCTTGGGGGCCTGTAAATCACACCCAAAATTAATTTTTCACGACCCTCAAGAAATTGTAGCCAAACAGATTCTGTGTCCGATGTTTCTAATCTTATATCTTGTCTAACACAACAATTTAAATTATCTCTGACATACATCGCCACTCCACCACCCTTCCTGTTGACCCTATCAGTGTGGAATAGCTTATAACCCTGTATGTTGCACTCGGAAGGCATTTCTCTATCTTTCAGGTTGAACCAGGTCTCTGTTATAGCAATAATATCTATATTACCTACACTTGCAAGTAATCTTAGCTCATCTATCTTATTTCTTAGACTCCTACTATTTGTATAGTAAACCTTAATCCTTAAACTGTCCACACGTAGATATACGTTTACTCGCGTACTGCTCCGAACGTAGATCTACGTTTTTTTTCAAATGCTTTTAACCTTGCCACGATAAGCCTGAGTTGCCTAGAGATTAGAAAATGGGTCTGTGCACTCAGTGTGTGCAGTATTACAAAATGTGGGAATGACAAACAAAATGCACTCTTCATTTTAAAGAAAAAGAACAATTTATTTTTTTCTCAAAATACAGTGGACCCCCGAGTTTCGTAAGGTTCTTATTTCGTAAACATCGTGTTTCATAAGCTTTTTACGATTTCGATAATCGTAAAACGGCTCGTGTTTCGTAACGTATTAGACCTGTCCGCCTGCTCCGCGCCTGCGTGGGACGCAGGACGCCGCCAGTGAAGCGTTGTTTACCATTGAGAGAACATTACCTAGCGCGCTCTTTCAAACATTCACACTACATTTGGTGTTTTTTTTGGTGCTTTAGTGATTGTCACTGTGAAATAAGTCACCATGGGTCCAAAGAAGCTTCCTAGTGGCACCACTGTGGTAAAGAAAGTGAGGAACACCATCGAACTGAAGAAAGAGATTATAGAAAAATATAAGAGTGGCGTACGTCTGAGTGATCGTGCCAGGATGTACAACAAAACCCCTTCTACTATCAGCTCTATCCTGGCAAAGAGAAATGAGATCAAGGAAGCTAATGTTGCAAAAGGGGTTGATATGTTAACGAAAAATAGATCGAAAACAGTGGATGAGGTTGAGAAGTTGTTGTTGGTGTGGATCCATGAAACACAGAGAGCGGGTGATAGTATTTCCATGGCGATAATTTGTGAAAAGGCAAGGAAGTTGCACGCAGATCTTGTCAAGACAATGCCTGCAACCAGTGGTGAGACAAGTGATTTTAAAGCCAGCAAAGGCTGGTTTGACAGGTTTAAGAAACGTAGTGGCATACACAGTGTTGTGAGGCATGGTGAGGCAGCCAGCTCAGACAAACGTGCAGCTGAAAAATTTGTGCATGAATTCCAGGGTTCGTAGAGGCTGAACAATTCCTCCCCCAACAAGTGTTTAACTGTGATGAAACAGGCCTGTTTTGGAAGAAAATGTCCAACAGGACCTACATTACTCAGGAGGAAAAGGCACAGCCAGGACACAAGCCTATGAAAGACAGCCTAACTCTCATGTTTTGTTCTAATGCTAGTGGGGATTTTAAAGTGAAGCCTTTACTGGTGTATCACTATGAAAATCCCAGACCCTTCAAGAATCACAGTGTTGACAAGAATAATTTGTGTGTGCATTGGAAGGCTAACACCAAGGCATGGGTCACTACGGAGATTTTCAAGGAATGGGTGACTGGAGTGTTTGGCCCTACTGTGAAGAAATACCTCTTGGAAAAGAAATTGCCACTCAAGTGCCTCCTGATACTGGACAATGCTCCTGCTCACCCTCATAACTTGCAAGAGTGTTTGTCTGACAAGTTTAATTTCATCAGAGTGAAGTTCTTGCCTCCTAACACCACTCCTCTCCTCCAGCCCATGGACCAGCAGGTCATTTCCAACTTCAAGAAACTGTACACCAAAGCACTGTTTGAAAAGTGCTTTGAAGTGACCTCGGACACTGAGTTGACCCTAAGAGAGTTCTGGAAAGATCACTTCAACATTGTGCAATGCATACGCCTTATAGGTAAGGCTTGGGAGGAGTGACTTCAGGACTTTGAACTCTGCTTGGAGACCATTGTGGCCAGGTTGTGTCCAACAGAGGGATTTTGAAGGATTTGAGGCTGACCTGACCTTGACCCTGATGACCCTGTGCCTGTTGTGGATTCTATTGTGGCATTGGGGAACAGCCTGGGGTTGGAGGTGAGTGGTGAGGATGTGGAAGAGTTGGTGGAGGCCCACAGGGTAGAGCTAACAACTGAAGAGCTGCAAGAGCTTCATCTGGAACAGCAACAGACCACAGCTGAGGTTATTGCTTCAAAGGAGGAGGGTGAGAGACAGAAGGAGGTGCCCTCTTCAGTGCTTAAGGAGATGTGTACAAAGTGGAAAGAGTTGCAGACATTTGTTGAAAGACACCACCCTGAGCAAGCTGAAATGAGCCTTCTGTACAGCCACTTCAGTGACAGAGCCATGTCGCACTTCAGGAAAGTGTTGAAGGGTCGCCAGAAACAGAGGACTCTGGACAGTTACTTCACCAGGCAAGGGTCTGGTGACTCTCAAGCTGGTCCTAGTGGCATTAAAAGACCAAAAAGGGAAGTAACCCCAGAGAGGGACTTGTTACCTGAAGTCCTTTTGGAGGGGGAATCCCCTTCCAACCACTAACTCCCTGCCCCTATCAGCAACTCTACCTTTCAGATGCCTGCAACTCTTCAATAAAGGTAAGTAAATGTATATATATATATATATTGTTTTTAATTTAGTATGTGAATATTTTTTTGTGGAACGGATTAATTGTATTTACATTATTTCTTATGGGAAATAATGGTTCGAATTTCGTAAACTTCGTGTTAAGTACTAGCTCCTGGAACGGATTAATTACGATACTCGGGGGTCCACTGTATTAGGTCAGCTACGCAAGTAAACATATATCTATGTGTGGACAGTTTAAGGGTTAAGGGAGCTAGTCACTCGTTTCCCTCTACTATCTCTCTTTCTTTGTTGATCAATTGCTTTGCCTTTACTAGCTTTTTTTTTTTTTAATATTGCCTTTTAAACATATCCCTGAGGTATCCTGGTAGTATCTGCTGTTTCCAACCCTAATACTACAGCCTGCTACACTGGGTGGACACTACACTGGCAGGGATATACACCAAGATGAAAGCTGCTACACTGGGTGGACACTACACTGGCAGGTAGGACGTTACAATGGGCAGACAGTCATTACCTTTTTTCTGGGTGGAAGTGAGCATAGGCATGAGCAGATGCTGAGGACTGTGTTTCCTCATCACTGTAGCTAACATCCAGATGGAGATATGCTGCATCCTTGGGCATGTCTAACTCAAATCTGAAATGTGGGGTAAAAAAAGTGAGAGAGGACATGGGAGTGCAAGAAGAGTGAGATAGAAGCACAAGAAGACATGGGAGTGCAAGAAGTGAGATAGAGAGCACAAGAGAACATGGGAGTGCAAAAGAGTGAGATAGAGAGCACAAGAGGACATGGGAGTGCAAGAAGTGAGATAGAGAGCACAAGAGAACATGGGAGTGCAAGAAGAGTGAGATAGAGAGCACAAGAGGATATGGGAGTGCAAGAAGTGAGATAGAGAGCACAAGAGAACATGGGAGTGCAAGAAGTGACATAGAGAGCACAAGAGAACATGGGAGTGCAAGAATAGTGAGATAGAGAGCACAATAGGACATGGGAGTGCAAGATGAGTGAGATATAGAGCACAAGAGGACATGGGAGTGCAAGAAGTGAGATAGAGAGCAAAAGAGAACATGGGAGTGCAAGAAGAGTGAGATAGAGAGCACAAGAGAACATGGGAGTGCAAGAATGAGATAGAGAGCACAAAAGGACATGGGAGTGCAAGAAGAGTGAGACAGAGAGCAAAAGAGGTCATGGGAGTGCAAGAAGAGTGAGATAGAGAGCACAAGAGAACATGGGAGTGCAAGAAGAGTGAGATAGAGCAAAAGAGGTCATGGGAGTGCAAGAAGAGTGAGATAGAGAGCACAAGAGAACATGGGAGTGCAAGAAGAGTGAGATAGAGAGCAAAAGGTCATGGGAGTGCAAGAAGAGTGAGATAGAGAGCGAAAGAGGTCATGTGAGTGCAAGAAGAGTGAGATAGAGAGCAAAGAGGACATGGGAGTTCAAGAAGAGTGAGATAAGAGCACAAGAAGACATGGGAGTGCAAGAAGAGTGAGATAGAGAGCAAAAGAGGTCATGGGAGCGCAAGAAGAGTGAGATAGAGAGCACAAGAAAACATGGGAGTGCAAAAGAGTGAGATAGAGTAAAGAGGTCATGGGAGTGCAAGAAGAGTGAGATAGAGAGCAAAAGAGGTCATGGAGTGCAAGAAGAGTGAGATAGAGAGCACAAGAGGACATGGGAGTGCAAGAAGAGTGAGATAGAGAGCAAAAGATCATGGGGGGTGCAAGAAGAGTGAGATAGAGCAAAGAGGTCATGGGAGTGCAAGAAGAGTGAGATAGAGAGCAAAAGAGGTCATGGGAGTGCAAGAAGAGTGAGATAGAGAGCACAAGAGAACATGGGTGCAAGAAGAGTGAGATAGAGAGCAAAAGAGGTCATGGGAGTGCAAGAAGAGTGAGATAGAGAGCAAAAGAGGACAGGGAATGCAAGAAGAGTGAGAAAAGAGCACAAGAGGACATGGGGGCAAGAAGAGGAGATAGAAGCAAAAGAGGTCATGGGAGTAAAAGATGGAAGAGAGCACAAGAGAACATGGGAGGCAAGAAAAAGAAATCTTCAATTTACCCATTTATTTTCTTATAAATTTTCCAGCATTAATTTCAAATTTTTCCCCTTTTAAAGATTTTTCTTTTAAGATGAGAAAAATTTTAAATATGAAATTTCTCATCCCAAAAGAACGGGTTAACGGGGGAAAATTATTCAAAACTACAAATTTCTTTTGGGAAAAATTTTTAAAATTTTTTTGGGGGGGGGAACAAAACGGGGAAAGGGGTTTTGTTTTATAAAAAAAAAAATTTTTTTTTTTAAAATCAATCTCCAACTGAGACAAGTGATCCCCCCAAAAAAAAGAAAATTATTCACCATCACTCCCCAATTCCCATTTTAAAAGAAAAAAAGAACGAAACGATAACTGCAAACGCAACATCCCCAAATTTTCCTTTTTTATTTTAAAACAAAATAATTTTGTTAATAAAGCCAATGGGGAGAATATGCTAAAGACATCATCATCGGGTCTATGACATCATTTAATGGGGTGTCAGTGCACATTTTGGCAAGACAGCATTGAAGGATGGTTAAAAAAAGCGTTTTATTTTTTTGGAAAAAACTCTACCGGGGGAAAAAAAGTGGAAAGCTTGTGAGGCAAAGATTTGCAAGATGAGAAAAGATTATTATTATTTTATTTTATAATACACTCCCCACCCCCCACCCAAGGCAGGGGTGCCCCCAAAAAAAAACACTTTCACCAAATTTCAATTTTCACTGTCTTCCCAAAAAGGATTTTATACAAACTTTAGATATCACCCAAAAAGAAAAAAAACCCAAACCCCTTTTTTTAGATGGGACTGTACCCCAAATTCTAGGATTCAAGTCTGGCTATTTTTTTATTATTATTAATTTTTTTTTAGGGGGGAAGGGGGAACTCGGGGGCCCCCAAAAAGGGGGGGAAAGGGGGAAAACGGGGTTTTATGCAAAGAGGAGGATAGTTTTTTGGGACTGATAAAAAACATTTTTTTGCCCCAAACAAAGGCTTTTTTATGAAACCGAAAAAAGCACTTCCTATTCACCAATAAAAAAATTTTTTCCAAAACCAATCAAAAATTTCCCTTTTGGCACCATCAAAGCATTTTATGACCAATAAAAAACACTTCCTATGCAGCAACCCAAAAGCACTTCCATTCACCAATCAAAAAACCCTATGACCATCCAAAGCACTTCCTATTCACTGATCAAGAGCACTTTTTTCCCCCCCATCAAAAGCACTTCCCATTCCCCCAAAAAAAGCACTTCCTATTCACCAATCAAAAGCATTTCCCTTTTTCCCCAACCAATCAAAAGACTTTTTTTTCACTGATCAAGAGACTTAAGGGTGAAAAAGGCACCCCAGATGGGTCATGTGTCGGGAAGAGTGGAACAATTTTTTCTTGGTACTGGAACAATTTTAAAAAAAAAATTTTGCCTTGGCATGATAGTGGCTTTGTACCAATCAAATTATGAAATGTAAACATAAGAACATAGGAAAGTAGGAGCACTGCAGCAGGGCTGTTGGCCCATACTAGGCAGGTCCTTTACAATCCATCCAACAACAGAATATTTGCCAACCCAATTTTCAATGCTACCCAAGCAATAAGTTTTTATAATTCTAGTTATTTTAAAAAACATAATTGTAGCCTTACAAAGAAATAAAATTTTATTTTAGTTTATTTATTAATTTTTTCCCGTTTTTGGTAATAAAAAAAACCCTCAAGCTAAAAACCGGGGGGAAGTAGAGTTTTATCAAAGAATGAAAAAGGGTTTTGGGGGGTCATGGTGAGAAAATTCCCCAAAACAGCAGTCCCCCTTTTTGTGTGTAAAAAAAGGGGGTAAAGATTACTAGGATTTATTTCAAGAAGATAAGTAACCTGGGGGAAAACTCCACATTACACAGTCTTTGGTCATCCTGTCAGGTAGAAATCTACTAAAAAGAAGAGCAGTACCACCGGAGGGCCAGTCTCACGGAATTTGAAAGTACTGTTTTTTGGGGGGAGCCCCCATCAAGTCTTGCAACCCCCTCTCCGCCAGGGGGGCTTGGGTCATCCATGTCTCATCCCCCGTCCTGTAGACCACTTTTAAACCAGTTCACTTTGGGGGTTTTAGCCCCCCAAGACCTCCATTGTCCGCCCCTTTTTGCTTCCCATCCATCGACTGAGGGAGATGACAATCTTAAAAATTAAAAAATTTTGTATTTTTTTTTTTTTAAAGCATTAACTGTCTCCCCGAGGCAGGGTGACCCCAAAAAACCACCAATTTTTTAAACCCTCACTGTTCCGGGGAAACCCCCCAAATAAGGGGTTTAGTGTCCCCCAAAAAAAAAAAAACAGTGGTACCCCGAGTTTCAAATTTATTTTTTTTTCCCAAAAAGGGGGGGTTTTAGTTCCGTTACCAAACGAATTTGTTAAAAAACCTTTCCCGACCCCCCAAAAAAAAACTTATAAAAGCACTTACAATAATACACTTACATAATTGTTCGAGTTAAACAGTACAAACTTGGGGTACTACTTTTTTACCAAACCTCCTTTAGAATGCATGAATGGTACTTCCCACCTCCAGGACTCAAGTCCGGTTAACCAGTTTTCCTAAAAAACCCTCACAAAATACCATCTTCCCCAAATTTTTTTTTGTGGTAAAAAAACAGGTGATTTTGGGGAAAAAAAAACCCCCAAAATGTTTTCATGATGGTAGGATTGCTGGTGTCTTTTTTTTGTCTCATAAAAACCTGGATAACAGGTATATCTAGCTACTTCTACCCTTTCACTTTAGGTCCCACTACACTGGATCCCCATTTATATATATACATACACACATCTAGGTTTTTCTTTTTTTTTTAGCTCTTGTTCTTTTATTTTCTCTATTGTCCATGGGGAAGTGGAAAAAAAACTTTTCCCCCGAAATTTTATGGGGTCGGGGGGAGGCACCCAAGATGCCGGGGGGCAATTAGTAACCCTTCCCGGCCCAAAACTACTAAAAAAGAGAAGAAGAAAAACTTTATAAAAATTGGGGGTTAATGCGTGGGTGTAGTGCGGGTGATAAGAAAGAGATGATTCCCATGTTATGAATGAAAAGAAGGGGTGTCCCTCCCTGCCAAACAAAGCTGAAGGGGGAGGCGTTCCAGTGGGGAGAAATAAAAGGGATTAAGTCAGGGGTATCTGAGAGAGTTGAGCTAAGGGAAAGGGAGCAAAATGTTGAAGGATCAGTTTTTGGAAGGAAAAGAGAGAATATAAATTTTAAATTCAAGGATTATTTGGGTTAAAATAAGGGTCGGATGCGAAAAATGGGGCATAATAAGCGTGTATGCACCTGGAGGGAGGAGGTAGAGGAGAGAGAGAGATTTTTTTGGGGGATGTTGCCCAATGTATAGGAACTTTTTAACCAAATTTAGAGAGTAATTGTGGTAGGGGACCCAAATGCTAAAGTGGGAGAAACATGCAGAGAGGGTGTAGTAGGTAAGTTTGGGGGGGTGAAAAGATAATGGGAGCCCTTTTATTGAACTTTT
>WNWK01039804.1:0-17277 GCA_009830355.1 Cherax destructor
ATTTGAATTCAATATTGCACTGGTTGAAACTTTAGAATTTATATAAGACAATAAGAGGTAAGTGAATGTAAATAACTATTTTAAGAGAATATAGAAGAGAATATAGAGATTAATTGTACAAAGTAAAATGGACTAATAGTAAAAATGGTTTTAATCAAGTTTTAAGCAAATAAAGTGATTACTAATATTGTACATATATAGTTAAGGTTGGAAAATGGCTAATGGTAAATATGTATTTAAAAACTATATAGCAAATAATTGCAATTAAAGAAAAAGATATATATATATATACAAAAAGTCACATATACGATGAGGTACGTAGTTGCTTCTAATACAAGAAATACAAAATAAGTCACACAATCAACTGTGTGAGAAATTTGAGATAGTGAGGTAGCAGTTACTATCCGGTAAGTGATAGTATAAGGACTAGCACAATAATGGAAATAACTTGCATTAACGTAGTAATAGGATTTGGTCACTGAGGTTAGTCAGACTGTAAGATAAACTTCTCAAACTTCAAACCTGTATATTTCCTGTATATTTCCCTAGAGGTACTTTAGCACAGTAAATTGCCCAAAGCAACTGAGAAGAGCTTCATCAGTCCTACTGCCCACCTGTGCAACACCGCGGGCGCTCACACCAGGTAGTAACACTAATTAAACGTTGTTTCGCCCATAAAATGTAAAGTAATGGAATACTGTGGAGCTGCGGCTGTCTTCCTCACTTGTTTTATATTACAGCAAAACAATGTCACGACAACGAACACTCTCAGTGACCATTGTACCTAGCGACCAATTTATCTGGCGACCAATTTAAATACCGACCAATTTAAGTAGCGACCAATTTATGTAGGAATCAATTTGAATAGCGACCAATTTAAATAGCGACCGATTTAAGTAGTGACCAATATAAATAGTGACTAATTTATGTAGCGACCAATTTAAGTAGCGACCAATTTACCTAGCGACTATTAAGTTTATTTAGGTATACACAAATAAAGTTATATAGATTATCATACATAGCAGCATATGTGTAGAGAACCTAGGATAACCCTACATAGTATATGCTGCTATGTATAGCGTATGTAACTGTATTTGTGTATACCTGAATAAACTTACTAGTTGCTAAGTAAATTGATCGCTACTTAAATTGGTCGCTACATAAATTAGTCACTATGTATATTGGTCGCTACTTAAATTGGTCACTATTCAAATTGATTGCTACATAAATTGGTCACTACTTAAATCGGTCGCTAATTAAATTGGTCGGCAGATAAATTGGTCGCTAGGTACAATGGTCACTTAGAGTGTTCGTTGTCGTGACATTGTTTTGCTGTAATATAAAACAAGTGAGGAGGCAACCACAGTTCCACAGTTTAAATAGCGACCAATTTAAGTAGCGACCGATTTAAGTAGCGACCGATTTAAGTAGCGACCAATATACCTAGTGAGTGAGTAGTGACTAATTTATATCCGTTCTGTAAAATGAAGACTAGAACTGAGCAGGATAAACTAAATGAAGTCTAACTAAAGGTATATAAAGTTGAAGTATAACCTTAGGAAAACTATTATACTTCTTGATATGAGGGTGGCTCTCTTAAAGATGGCTCTCTTAAAGAAATTGGAGCACGCATCAATAACTGGGCCTCTACCCTTCAGACAGAACTGTTTGCCATACTCCTTGCACTCAAATGCGTCCATGTATCTAAGGTTGACTCTCCAATTGTAACTGATTCTCTGTCATCCATAAATGCTCTCAACTCATCAAGTATAACTTGTAGCATGCTCGTGTCAGAAGCCAGACACAGGTATGGTAGGATCATGGATAGTAGAGTCAGAGTGCACATGCTGTGGATTCCATCTCACATTGGTCTTCAGATGCATGATAGAACTGATAAATTGGCTAAGTTTTATGCTTTCAAAGAGGGGGTAGATTACAATCTTGGCTTGTCAGTTAGCAGTTTGAGAACAATAATACGAAAAGAACTTCAACTGAATTTTATTGACTTAAGACTCAGGGAGACTGACACCAGTCAGTCCATCTATCATCATTCTATCATGCAGGAGGAGCCACATGTCTATGGTGCATTCAACAAAATAAGAAGACTCTTGGATGTCACTACCGCCCGCCTCCGGCTGGGTTACAAGTATCTTTGGCAGGTTAAATCACCACCACCAGATGTAGACCAAACAAAATGTAAACTTTGCCAGTTGAATTATTGTCACACCCTGCGTCATTATGTACTGGAGTGCGATAAAATTAATGAATTCAGAGACAACTCACTCAAGATATGTCAAAGTATTTTATCCACAGTGGTATATTACAGACCATTCTGGAAAAATACCCTGACTTTGTGTGTGTGTGTGTGTGTGTGTGTGTGTTAGTTACCATTTTGTCCTAGGCACATGTCGATTAGACACTAGGCCTGTTGTATGTGTGTGTGTGTGTGTAACGAAACACTTCGAAATGTTTCGGCCCCGCCGGGAATTGAACCCGGGTCCTCCGTGCGTGAAGCAAGACCGCTAGCCACCATGCCATCGGGGCGTATACTCACCTATTTGTGGTTGCAGGGGTGGAGTCATAGCTCCTGGTCCCTCCTCTTCACTGATTGCTACTAGGCCCTCTCTCTCCCTGCTCCATGAGCTTTATCAAACCTCGTCTTAAAACTATGTATTGTTCCTGCCTCCACTACGTCGCTTTCTAGGCTATTCCACTTCCTGAGAACTCTATGACTGAAGAAATACTTCCTAACATCCCTTTGACTCATAGGAGTCTTCAACTTCCAATTGTGACCCCTTGTTTCTGTGTCCCCTCTCTGAAACATCTTGTCTCTGTCCACCTTATCTATTCCTCGCAGTATTTTATATGTCGTTATCATGTCTTCCCTAACCCTCCTGTCCTCTATGCACATGTCGATTGAAAACTGGGCCTGTTGTATGTGCGTGTGTGTGTGTGTATGTATATATGTGTGTGTATGTGTAATTTGTTCATGATTGTAACTATATATGATGTGATTATGATTCATTACCTTTGTAACTTGTCATGATTGTAACCAGCTCTACCTGAAGCTTATTACCTTTGTAACTTGTCATGATTGTGACCAGCTCTAGTTCATTACCTTTGTAACTTGTCGTGAGTGTGACCAGCTCTACCTGGAGTTCATTACCTTTGTAACTTGTCATAATTGTGACCAGATCTAGTTCATTACCGCTGTAACTTGTTCAGCTATCAAAACTTTGGAGTCCAGTCAATGGCCCAATTATGTACCTCTGTAATCTTTTGACTACCGCCCACAGGATGGGTATGGGGTGCATAATAAAGATATTAAACTAACTTGATATGAAGCCAAGAATTCTATTAGCTTTATTAAGAATGCTTATGCACTGTTGTCTTGGCTTCTAATTCCTGCTAACCAGAACTCCTCAATCTTTTTCACATTCACTACGAGTAATGCCTCGGTATGATAGTGACTTTCTTTGTACTTAACAAATCAAAATTGTAATTACACATTTTAACATTTGCAAAGAAATAAAATCTTTATTCTTTATAGCTTTCTTTGTAACTAATATTTTATAATATGTAAACCCCACATTATAATCTTTACAGAGAAATAAAACATTTTAATTTATGTAGTGACCAATTTTAGTAGCGACCAATTTACCTAGCGACCGATTTAAATAACGACCAATTTAAATAGCAACCAATTTAAGTAGCGACCAATATACCTAGTGACCAATTTATGTAGCGATCAATTTAAGTAGTGACCAATTTAAATAGCGACAAATTTAAATAGCCACCAATTTAAGTAGTGACCAGTTTAACTAGCAACCGATTTGAGTAGCGACAATTTACCTAATGACCAATTTATGTAGCGACCAATTTATATAGCGACCAATTTAAATAGTGACCAATCTATGTAGTGACCAACCTTCATAGCGACCAGCCTATGTAGCGACCATATAAAGTAACGATCAACCTACTTAACTACTAATTAGAGAGCGACCAGCCTAGTGGCCATATAACATAAACCTTTTTAACGGCCAATTTACCAGTAACCAACCTACGTTAGCGACCATATAATGTAACGAACAACCTACTTAACGAATTTACATAGCGACCAACCTAGATGTAATGTAATGATCAATCTGCTTAATGACCAACTTACACAGTGACTAACCTAGCCTAAATATTAACAATATAATGTAATGATGATCCCATTTAATGAGCAACTTACGTAGCGACCTACCTGATAGTGACCATATATTATAACAATTAACCTACATAACGACCAATTTACATAGCTATCAACCTACTTAAAGATCACTTAACGTAGCGGCGACCTTGTCACAAAATGAGCAATATTATAAAGTGTAGATGACTAAACATTATTATATTAATTGGGAAGCGCTAAACTCGAAAGGGTTATACAAAACTTGAAAAAAAGAATGAATAAAATGTGAAACTCTTGAATATCTTTAGTGGCAAGACGTTTCGTCTGTGCAGCAGGCTTTTGTTTTTTCAATATAATACAGATGTGACTTTTATACTGGAGACAGTGGAAGAAATGGAGAGGTGATTTATGGTGTTCACGTAATAGCAAACTACTGTTCCTCGACGGATTTCAGCCACTAAATATACAGTAGCTTGAAATGCACAATATTTAGTTGGTTTTGCAGAAGAGATAATAGTTTGTTGTGGAAAAGATAAAAAGACATAATTTAACCTAATGAAACCTACCTGACTCAACCTTAAATAATCTACCGCAATTTAACTTTACTCTGTCATTGCTAAATACACTTTCATTTTATATTCGACCAGGTGCATTATACTAGTCAATACTCATTGTTAATTAGCTCAGATGTGCTGCTCAACCAAAATGAATGTTGCATTTTCGCCAATTTTTCTAAAAATAACAATTTGCACAAAAATGCCTATTCTGTAGTGTTTACCTGAGAAGCCTGAGTAGATCTATAACCCACTATGATAACATGAACGTAGATAAGTATGTTTATGGAGCAACTTGCAATGTGAACAGACTGACTGATGTTGTAGTGGCCAGGCTTAGGCTTGGCTACAGGTACTTCTGGCAGTTTGGGAGACACAGATGATGATCAAACTAAATGCAAATTATGTGATCAGGCATATGGTCACTGTCTTGAACAGTATGTGCTGAATTGTCCACTTATTGAGGAATATAGAGATAGACAGTATAATAAACTATGTGACATGTCAAGATATCTTATTGGTGAAGGTATGATACCACTTATACTAAGCAAATTTCCTAAATTTGCTTGTAACAGATAAGTAAACTGTAGATATAAATCCAAATTAATTTCCATGAACGTGCCTATCTGTGTTCATGATAATGCGAGCACGGATGGGCATGTTTATGGAGCAACTTGCAATGTGAACAGACTGACTGATGTTGTAGTGGCCAGGCTTAGGCTTGGCTACAGGTACTTCTGACAGTTTGGGAGACACAGATGATGATCAAACAAAATGCAAATTATGTGATCAGGCATATGGTCACTGTCTTGAACACTATGTGCTTAATTGTGCACTTATTGAGGAATATAGAGATAGACAGTATAATAACCTATGTGACATGTCAAGATATCTTATTCATGAAATAAGATACCAATTGTACTAAGCAAATTTCCTAAATTTGCTTGTAACAGATAATTGAAATGTAGATATAAACCCAAATGTACAATTGTTAACCCCTTTGGGGCCTAGTGCCTAGGCCTTTTGTGTATCCATATGCTCTTGCGCTACCGTCCACAGGATGGATATGGGGTGCACAATAAACTAGCCACTTCGGTGGCAAAATCTAAAAATCTACCTGGAGAGAGTTCCAGGGGTCAACGCCCCTGCGGCCCGGTCTGTGACCAGGCCTCATGTTGGATCAGAGCCTGATCAACCAGGCTGTTACTGCTGGCCACACGCAGTCCAACGTACGAACCACAGCCTGGCTGGTCAGGTACTGACTTTAGGTGCCTGTCCAGTGCCTGCTTGAAGACAGCCAGGGGTCTATTGGTAATCTCCCTTATGTATGCTGGGAGGCAGTTGAACAGTCTTGGGCCCCTGACACTTATTGTGTTGTCTCTCAACGTGCATGTGGCACCCCTGCTTTTCATGTTACATCGTCTGCCGAGTCTTTTGCTTTCGTAGGGAGTGACTCTCGTGTGCAAGTTTGGTACTAATCCCTCTTGGATTTTCCTGCGTTCCAGGGAGTACAGGTTTAGGAACTTCAAGCGTTCCCAGTAAATGAGGTGGTTTATCGCAGTTATGCGTGCCGTGAAGGTTCTCTGCACATTTTCTAGTTCAGCAATTTCACCTGCCTTGAAAGGTGCAGTTAGTGTGCAGCAATATTCCAGCCTAGATAGAACAAGCGACCTGAAAAGTGTCAATATGGGCTTGGCATCCCTGGTTTTGAAGGTTCTCATTATCCATCCTGTCATTTTTCTTGCAGATGCGATTGCTACAGTATTATGGTCCTTGAAGGTGAGATCCTCTGTCATGATCACTCCCAGGTCTTTGACATTAGTTTTTCGCTCTATTGTGTGGTTATAATTTGTTTTATACTCCGATGAGATTATAATTTTCTCACGTTTTCCATATCGGAGTAATTGAAATTTCTCATCATTGAACTTCATATTGTTTTCTGCAGCCCATTTAAAGATTTGGTTTATGTCTGCTTGGAGTCTTTCAGTGTCTTCAGTGGTGGACACTGTCATGCAGATTCGGGTGTCATCTGCAAAGGAAGACACGGCACTGTGGCTGATATCCCTGTCTATGTCCGATATGAGGATGAGGAACAGGATGGGAGTGATTACTGTGCCTTGTGGAACAGAGCTTTTCACTGTAGCCGCCTCAGACTTTACTCTGTTGACTACTACTCTTTGTATTCTACTTGTTAGGAAATTATTGATCCATCTACCAACTTTTCCTGTTATTCCTTTATCACGCATTTTGTGTGTTATCACACCATGGTCACACTTGTCAAAGGCTTTTGCAAAGTCTGTGTATATAACATCTGCATTCTGTTTGTCTTCTAGAGCATCCAGGACCTTGTCGTAGTGGTCCAGTAGTTGGGACAGACAGGAGTGACCTGCTCTAAACCCATGCTGCCCTGGGTTGTGTAATTGATGGGTATCAAGATGAGTGGTGATCTTGCTTCTTAGAACCCTCTCAAAGATTTTTATGATATGGGACGTTAGCGCTATTGGTCTGTAGTTCTTTGCTATTGCTTTATTGCCCCCTTTGTGGAGTGGGGCTATGTCTATTGTTTTTAGTAACTGCATATAAGTTGTATGTATTATAAAATGTAAACTAATGCCCGAGTTCTGCCTAGAAGTAGTTAGAAACTAATGCGGAATTTACAAAATACAGGCTTGTAATGGAACGTCACATTTGCACTGTTTCTCTTAATAATGTAGTGTAATATAAATTTGGGTATCTGAACAATGCAGTTTGCTAATAAAAACATGAAACTATAATCAATATTACTTTTTTTCCCAAGAAGATACATTATTTTCAATGGTAAATTAAGAATTTATATTTTTTTATAAGGAAATGCCCAGTTATGCGTGACATTTGGGACAGACCTAAGCCTTAAGAGAGTGATTAGTGTGAATTATCATTAAACATATAGATTAGTAAGTTTATTTAGGCACAGGTAAACATAAGAACAATTATACATGGTGTAAATTACCTACGATAACCCAAAAAGGTCAAAGTGACTTATTTCCACTGGGGTCCTTGTTTATATACAAACAATTATAAAGCCTGTGCAGAGACGATTGTTTTGGTAACTAAAGCAGTAAAAGTTTACAAGTGTTAAAAGATTCAATATATATCTTAATTAATGTAAAAGTTAATTAGTACTGCATATGTTGTCTGCAGCAAAGTGTGTTCAATATGACTATCATGGAATATGGAAACTTATAAATGACGATTTTCGCTTACTTTGAAAGCATTTTCAAATCATTCATCAAACTGACGCACTGAATTAAAGTGCTTTATTTATTTTAATTTGTGGGCATTGTGATATTGTTGGAGTGAGAGCAATGTGTAAAGTGGCGTCAATGTAGAGCAACTGTGGTGGTTGTGAGGCCTCACAGTGTTGTTGTTTGGATGGTAACTCCAGCAAGATCAGCATTTTAACACTTCTCGTCACTGGACCAAGCTTATTCTAACAAGACGAGCCACACATTGCACCACAACTGCTACAGACAACCCGAGAAGATTAAACTGCTAAGGAAACCGCACGTGTCTTCAAGAAAAAGGCAATTGTCCAGCCTTGCAGTTCAGCAGCAGCAGCAGCAGCACACAACACTGCTGATGCAGTCACCATTACAAACCTTGAGACACACCACACGTATCATTAAGATCTGTGTCCCTCATCACCAGGATCTCCAGCCCAGCCACCTCCATTGTCAGTTTGCAGTTAATTAAAAAATACAACCGACATGTCAAGTTTGAACAAGACACTGCAGACTGCATGTTGCTTCCTCTGATCCCACACAAAGGACTATGCAAACTGACTAAACCTAAAAAAATAAAAGAGAAAGGAAGAATTGGTCATTTTGGTCACCTTGGGCCAGGTGGGATGTTGTACTGTATATTTGCTCACCCTCAAATGTACACCTTTTTTTGTGTAAGTGTAAAGCATGTTATTCGGAGACACTTTTCTTATTCTCTTTTGGAGACACTTTTTCTTATTCTCTTTTTCTTCCAAGCTTGTCAATATATATATTACACTATATGTTCTTTAGTGGATGTGCATTGATGCCGGTGAAGGGCTTTTGATCTAAGGAACTGGAGCTACCCTTTCCTTTGATTACACCTCATTTTTCTCCCATTCTCCAGATGCTGTATGATCCCAATGGATTTAGCACTTCATATTGAATAGTATAATGAGTATAATAGTTTTAGTTAGTTTAATATCTTTATTATGCACCCCATACCCATCCTGTGGGTGGTAGTCAAAAGATTACAGAGGTACATAATGGGTCCAGGGACTGGACTCCAAAGTTGATAGCTGAGCAAGTTACAAAGGTAATGAACTCGGGTAGATCTGGTCACAATCATGACAAGTTACAAAGGTATTTACAGATTACAGAGGTGCATAATGGGTCCAGAGACTGGGCCTCAAAGTTATGATAGCTGAACAAGGTATAAAGGTAATGAACTCACAAGTTTCAAAGGTAATGAGTCATGTAAATTTACTTACTTACATTTATACATGGTTACAATCATGAACAAATTATAAAGTAATGAGCAATTTACATCCACACCCGGTCACAACTGTAATGAGTTCTTGGTGCAAATATTAATTGTTGGGTCTTTCTCTCACACACACACACACACACACACACACACACACACACACAGGAATTCAGAGACAACTCACCGGTGGCCTGGAGGTTAAAGCTCTCGCTTCACGCACGGAGGGCCCGGGTTCAATTCCTGGCGGGGCGGAAACATTTTGAAGTGTTTCCTTACACACACACATACAACAGGCCTAGTGTCTAATCGACATGTGCCTAGGACAAAATGGTAACTAACTAACAGGAGCTATGACTTGACCCCTGCAACCACAACTAGGCGAGTACACACACACACACACACGTACGTGGTAATGCTTTATTTACAGGGAGCAAAGTCAGGGTGTTTTTCCAGAATGGTCTGTAATATACCACTGTGGATAAAATACTTTGACATATCTTGAACATTTCTGAGTGAGTTGTCTCTGAATTCATTAATTTTATCGCACTCCAGTACATAATGACGCAGGGTGTGACAATAGACCATCTGGCTAAGTTTACATTTTGTTTGGTCTACATCTAGTGGTTGTGATTTAACCTGCCAAAGATACTTATAACCCAGCCGGAGGCAGGCAGTAGTGACATCCAAGAGTCTGCTTATTTTGTTGGATGCTCCACAGACATGTGGCTCCTGCATGATAGAATGATGATAGATGGACTGACTGGTGTCAATCTCCCCGAGTATTAAGTCAATAAAATTCAGTTGAAGTTCTATTTGTATTATTGTTCTCAAACTGCTAACTAAACTGACAACCCAAGATTGTAATCTACCCCCTCTTTGAAAGCATACAACTTAGGCAATTTATCAGTTCTATCATGCATCTGAAGACCAATGTGAGATGGAATCCTCAACAATCCTACCATACCTGTGTCTGGCTTCTGACACAAACATGCCACAATTTATACTTAATGAGTTGAGAGCATTTATGGATGACAGAGAATCAGTTACAATTAAAGTGTCAACCTTAGATACATGGACGCATTTGAGCGCAAGGAGTATGGCAAACAGTTCTGTCTGAAGTGTAGAGGCCCAGTTATTGAGCGTGCCCCAATTTCTTTAAGAGAGTCATCACTGTATGACACAGCACTACCAGCTGCACCAGTGGATTGGTGAACAGAACCAACAACAAAAAATACTAATTTTTGAGAATGTGTGCTGTGTGATTAAGTTATCAATACAGCTTAAGGCATCATGTTTGACTTAAGGCGAAGCTTTGGTTGTGATTTGAGTAGTTTGGGGAAAAATGGTTGGATGGTAGTTTGGAATGGGGTAATATTCCATGGAGCGGAGAAGTGCCGCTGTTGCCTTACTTGACATAGATCATGTATCTGATTCATGTGGAGGTCGGTTCCAGTTTTTTCGATCCATCTGGAGTATAATAATCATGTGAAATTTACTAACTTTACAAATTGATGTTTTAAATCTCTACAATGCTCGAAGAACTCACACTTAGACTGAAACTTATGGCAACGTTAATTGTCTAAGTTGAACTGAAATGTCTTTATAAGGTTCAGTCTCCTAAGTGCGAGTTATTTGCTCATTCTTCCAGCCACTGTATTGCTGCTTAATTCTTCTAAATCTCTACAATGGTTGCAGTAGTCGATTATAATATAGCTAGTATACAGTGGACCCCCGAGTTACGAGCACCCCGGAAATCGTACAATTATGTAAGTATAATATTGTAAGTGCTTTTGTAAGTGTATTTTTGGGGGTCTGAAATGAATTAACCTACTTGACATTATTTCTTAAGGGAGTAAATTCGTTCGGTAATGGCACTTGAGCAGGCTTCTGGAATGAATTTTGCTCGTTACTTGGGGTCCACTGTACATTATAGGTCATGTAATATAGGTGGTACAGGACAGCATTTGATAGCAAGCATAGCTTCATACAGTAGGCACTGAAAAATTGTTTACATCCTGTGGTACAGCATTGATTGTGATTCTTAATAAAAATAACATTAAATACATAATAGTCTTGATATGTTGGCACTTTATAGTTGACTTAGTTCAATTTCATGTTTCACTCTTGCCTACCATTTTAGCTCTTGTATGGATTTACTGTTTGTCCTGGCCTGTGTGTTCTTGCACACTGATGTCTGGGTCAAATATCTTGTTCTGGATACCTGGTAGTTTGCTTTTCAGATTTTATAGAACAAAATACCATGATGAGCAGGTGTAATCCACGTGACATGGTATATTGTAAGAACGACATAGGGTCTTGCATGATTCAGTTGGTAAGCACTGTTTGCTGATAAACTTTTTTTTTAACACGTCGGCTGTTTCCCACCAAGGCAGGGTGACCCAAAAAGAAAGAAAAACCCAAAAAGAAAGAAAAAAACTTTCATCATTCAACACTTTCACTATCATTCAGACATAATCACTGTCTTTGCAGAGGCGCTCAGATATGAGAGTTTAGATGTCCCTCCAAACTGCCAATATCCCAAACCCCTAAACCGATAAACATATCGTATTAAATCTCCATTTGTTTTTTTGTGTATGCCTAGGAATGTGCTTTCATCTTTTCCATCTGTTTGGGGATCTTTTATTCAAATTTTTATTTGATTGTATGTTACTATGTAAGATGATTGTAATCACCCAAAACTTGCTTAATTGCATGTAGCTATGTATGTGTAATTGTACAGAAAATAAATAAACTTATCCAAGTGTGAACACTTTTTTTTTTAAGCTCATTGTTAACTGTTCAGTTTAGGGTATTAGGGTCTATTTGGATAAGACGAAAGTGGAGTCATCAGCATAGGGTATTGGTTTAAAATGTTGTGTGGCATTTTGTATTTCATTGACATAAAGGAGGAATAGGAAAGGGCTCAAGATGCTGCATAGAAAATACGTACAGTGGTACCCCGAGTTTCGGCCACCTCCCAACTCGAACAATTATGTAAGTGTATTATTGTAAGTGCTTTTGTAAGTGTATTTTTGGGGGTCTGAAACGGACTAATCTAATTTACATTATTCCGTATGGGAACAAATTCATTCGGTAACAGCACTTGAACAGCATTCTGGATCGAATTATGGCCGAAACTCTGGGTACCACTGTACCAGTATTCATTAGTACATATATAGTGAATAATTACAGTATGACTTTTGTAGTTGTTGGTATCCATCCTAGAGGTAAGATTAGATTAAGTAGTTTGTATAATCTCAATGTAGTATTAAATTAAGGATGTGCTTGTAAAGTTTTAAAAATTTTAGAAGCTCCAAAGCCTAGTGAAAGAATTTTAAGGAAAATATTTAGTAGGATTCTATTGGTAACATAGGTATAGTTGTCTTTTTTTCACAAAGTAGGTTCCTTCATATAGAATGTGAATGTATCTTTTCTCTCTTTTTCTGTATCATTGTCTACTTAATGCTTCTCTTGACAAACTTGGCTCAAAAGAGGGTTATTTTCAGGGCATTCACATTAAAGATGGTAAAGTTTGCGGAGGCTGAAAAACGTGGTCGGGGGGGTGAGGGGAGTGATAGAAGGTACGCTCCTGTGGTGATGGTAGAGAGAGCCAAGATGAATCGTGCCATGTGGGAATCACTAAAGGCGCACATTATTAGAGACCGCAAGAGAAAAAAAGAAGGTAGGTTACTACAAAGAATATACAGTAATGCATATTCTTTGCAATTCTTCAGTATAGTTTTATGTGCTCAAAGAGTTAAATGGATTTGTATTTCTCATGATCTTTTGATGTACAATGCCTAGTTTGTCCTTTCCTGTTCAATATCTGTATAGTTTATTATAATATTTTAATTAGTTAATACTAGTTATTTAAAATAAAAATCAGAGTAAAGATATGCCACTTTGCAATACTGTATATACCTTTTATTTTAGTAATAAATATTCCTTGACCTTAGTGGAAGGTGTACATTAATATTTTTAAAACTTTTAGAACAGGAAGCTGATGCAGAAGAGGAGCGACTTCGTAAAGAGCGTGAAAATCGGAAGAAGCAGCATGCTATGACTCTTGAAGAAACAAGAGAAAAGTTGTCCCAAATGGAACAGGATCTTAATGATCTCAAAAATCAGAAGCATCAACTTTTTCAAGACTTAAAAGTTGTTCTTAATGAAGATGCAACACGGAAACGTGCTCAGCAACAGCAAAACTATCTCAAAGAAAGGTATGTTTTATGAGTATTTCACTGTATATTTGGCGAAAATTTAAGTTTAAGAATTAACCCTTTCAGGGTCTGTGCCGTAGTTCTACGCCATGAGCTCAGCTCACTCAGATATGCTGTGAGCGGTAAATTTGGGCCTAGATATGAGAAAATACATCTACAGTGGACCCTCGGTTAACGAAATTAATCCGGTCCAGGAGCTATTACTTAATCTGAATCTTTCGTTATCTGAAACCTTATTTCCCATAAGAAATAATGTAAATACAATTAATTCGTTCCACAAAAAAATAATCACTCAAAATAAAAAAAAAATAACATTTACTTACCTTTATTGAAGAGACTTGCAGGCATCTGGAAGATATAGATGATAACTGGAGCAGGTGTTAGTGGTTGGAAGGGGAATCCCCCTCCAAAAGGACTTCAGGTGACAAGTCCTTCTCTGGGGTTACTTCCGTTCTTGGTCTTTTAATGCCACTAGGACCAGCTTGAGAGTCACTAGACCCCTGCCTGGTGAAGTAGCTGTCCAGAGTCCTCTGTTTCTGGCGACTCTTCAACACTTTTCTGAAGTACAACATGGCTCTGTCACTGAAGTGGTTGCACAGAAGGCTCATTTCAGCTTGCTCAGGGTGGTATCTTTCAACAAATGTCTGCAACTCATTCCACTTTGTACACATCTCCTTAAGCACTGAAGAAGGCACTTCCTTATCTCTCTCTCTCTCTTCCTGTGAAGCAATAACTTCAGCTGTGGTCTGTTGCTGTTCCAGATGAAGCTCTTGCAGCTCTTCAGTTGTTAGCTCTACCCTGTGCTCCTCCACCAACTCTTCCACATCCTCACCACTCACCTCCAACCCCAGGCTGTTCCCCAATTCCACAATATCTTCCACAACATGTTCCACAACAGGCACAGGGTCGTCAGGGTCAGGGTCAGCCTCAAATCCTTCAAAATTCCTCTCTTGGACACAATCCGGCCACAGTGGTCTCCAAGCAGAGTTCAGAGTCGTGGAAGTCACTTCCTCCCAAGCCTTACCTATAAGGCCTATGCAATGCACGATATTGAGGTGTTCTTTCCAGAACTCTCTTAGGGTCAATTCAGAGTCATTGGTCATATTAAAGCACCTCTGAAACAGTGCTTTGGTGTACAGTTTCTTGAAGTTGGAAATGACCTGCTGGTCCATGGGCTGGAGGAGAGGAGTGATGTTAGGAGGCAAGAACTTCACTCTGATGAAATTTATGTTGTCAGGCAACAACTCTTGCAAGTTGTGAGGATGAGCAGGAGCATTGTCCAGTACCAGGAGGCACTTGAGTGGCAATTTCTTTTCCAGGAGGTATTTCTTCACACTAGGGCCAAACACTCCAGTCATCCATTCCTTGAAAATCTCCGTAGTGACCCATGCCTTGGTGTTAGCTTTCCAATATGCACACAATTTATTCTTGTCAACACCGTGTTTCCTGAAGGGTCTGGGATTTTCTGCGTGATGCACCAGTAAAGGCTTCACTTTAAAATCACCACTGGCATTGGCACACATCATAAAAGTTAGCCTGTCTTTCATAGGCTTGTGTCCTGGCTGTGCCTTTTCCTAGTGAGTAATGTAGGTCCTGTTGGGCATTTTCTTCCAAAACAGGCCTGTTTCATCACAATTAAACACTTGTTGGGGGAGGAATTGTTCAGCCTCTACGAACCCCTTGAATTTGTGCACAAATTTTTCAGCTGCACATTTGTCTGAGCTGGCTGTCTCACCATGCCTCACAACATTGTGTATGCCACTATGTTTCTTAAACTTCTCAAACCAGCCTTTGCTGGCTTTAAAATCACTCTCCTCACCACTGGTTGCAGGCATTGTCTTCACAAGATCTGCGTGCAACTTCCTTGCCTTTTCACAAATTATCGCCATAGAAATACTATCACCCGCTCTCTGTTTTTCATGGATCCACACCAACAACAACTTCTCAACCTCATCCACTGTTTTCGATCTTTGTTTCGTTAACAAATTAACCCCTTTTGCAACATTAGCTTTCTTGATCTCATTTCTCTGTGCCAGGATAGTGCCGATAGTAGATGGAGTTTTCTTGTACATTCTGGCAAGATCACTCAGACGTACACCACTCTCATATTTTTCTATGATTTCCTTCTTCAGTTCGATGGTGTTCCTCACTCTCTTTACCACAGGGGTGCCACTAGGAAGCTTCTTTGGACCCATGGTGACTTATTTCACAGTGGCAATAACTAAAACCACCAAAAAAGACACCAAATATATTGTGAATCTTTGAAAGAGCGCGCTGGGTAATGTTTTCTCAATGGTAAACAACGCTTCACTGGCGTCCTGCGCTTGCGCGGAGCAGGCGGACGCATCTAATACCTTTCGGTAACCGAGGAATTTTTCGCTAACCGATTACGAAAAAAGCTTACGTTTTCTGAAACTTTCGTTAACGGGACCTTTCGTTAACCGAGGGTCCACTGTATGTGGTAAGTGTGCACCACATAAAACAAATCCTGCAGCACACAGTGCATAATGAGAGAAAAAAAACTGAGACCGTAATTTTCAATTAAAAACTTTTTATATAGTTGTATTTGCGATTTCTTGGTATCATTTGATAGAATAGAAGATATTACAGAAATAGAGATGATTTTGATTGGTTTTAGTACTGAAAATGGCTTGAAACTGAGCTCAAAGTAGCGGAAATGTTAAATTTTTGCCGATGTTTAAGAGTAAACAAATGACCTCACACGTCTAATACGCGCCAGCTGGTGGGTCTAATATACATTCACAAATGTGATGATATTGTTTATACAATTATTACAATATTGCATAACAGTAAGTCTTCCATTTTTGGTTTGAATAAAAATTCATTATGTGAATAAAAAATCAAAATGGAATTCATATGTAAAGACTGAAAACGTAACTAATAAACAGAGGAAATGTTAGTTTACTGCCAGGAATGCCTGCATTGTTTATTCTGCACCCTATTTTGAAATTGGAATATTTTGAACTTTGTGTTAAATTGGCTAAATTACAAATTTACGATCACTTTATTTTGTAGTTGAAACAGTTGACTGGGCAATTTCTTGTGCTCAATCGATAGAATAGAAGTAATACTAGCGAAATAGCTAAGAATTTGGTCGACTGGAATAATGTAATTGGCCTAAAATGAGAGTCAAAGTCGGAAAAATAGCCAATTTTCCATCAAATTTCGTACTTTTTGTTTTATTACCTTCAGAAAAAAATTCTCTACCATTTCATAAGAAAAAATAATTTTTTTTTTTTAAATTCTTGGACCCTGGTGCACACTTTGAAATTTGGCCTCTGGACCCTGAAAGGGTTAAAAGAGTGACTAAAATTTACACTGGCAGTTCCTCATAATTCACAAAATGGGATCAGTGGGGCAGGTTCTTGAGTTTAAGTAAAACTGCGTTATGAAGTTTGGTGGAGTATGACATTAAAATACCCCACTTATACAAATGTTCTGAATCTTTTATGCTACAGAATACCATTTCAAGACACAAGTTTTTTAAAAGACAGCGATACCCTAGAAATGATATTTTTTTAAGATTCACTACATACGTATAAGTGTGCTTTTGTAAGTGAAATAAAGCAGACTCGGTAATTTTACCTCTGTGATATGATTTTGTTTTAATGAAGAAACTTCATTAAAGACTCTTGGGGCATCAAGAGCATAGCTCCACTCTTATAGCCTTCAAACAAACCTACAATGCAGTCCCCAAATGTACATCTGGAAAGATGCAGTAGACAACCATAAATTGCATGATCATAGCTTTTCATCTTTTAACAAATTGGCTGTTTCAATATTCTGTGATTTAAACTTAGTGTTT
>WNWK01039805.1:0-17276 GCA_009830355.1 Cherax destructor
CCCCCTCCCCCCTGGGATTACCGAGGGGAAAAACCACAGTCTGTAATACTACATTATTTCCCCCTACAACGCCCCCCGGCCCGAAATGTTGTACTTGAGTTTGGGGAACAACCCCCAATTTTGCCATAGATAATTTGTTATAAGGTAGTAGGTTTAAAAGAACCCCGGGAGATCTCCGTCCGAAAATTAGTGAAAAGGTTTTGGGGGTGATGGTTTTGTCTCATGGAAAAGGATTTCAGGGTTTGATTTCTATTACTTTAGGTCACACTACACATGCCTAAAAGGATAAGGGGACCCTTGGTTTTTTTTAAAAATTTTTTTTCCAGAATGTGTTTGGTGCCTTAAAAAGGAATTTGTTCCCAAAGGAAAATGTAAATTGATTATCATATCAGACCCCCAAAAATACCCTAAAAAGCACTTACAAAAATACACTTACATAATTGTTTGAGTTTGGGGGGTGAACGAAAACTGGGGGCCTGTATATTAAAACCCCCCCTTTGGGTTTTCTTCATTTTCTTACGGTTCTTGTTCATTTCCTCTTATCTCCATGGGGAAGTGGAACAGAATTTTCCCCCCGTAACCCCCCGATTGAAAAAGGCGACTAAACCCGGGGGGAAGGGCAAAATAAACCCTTCTCCTGAATACTTTCTAAAGTTAAAAAGGGGAAAAATTCCATTTTTTTTTTGGGACCTTGTTTGGTGGGGTATGGCCGGTTTGTTAAAGGAATTATTTAATCGGAAAAAAGTTTCTGAACTATGATATTCCATATGTGATCTCATTTTTAACAGTGAAACTAGTAGGGGAATACAGAGATTAGTAAAAACCCCGAGATTTTTAGGCTCACATTGAGCCTTGAAACATCTAAATTTGGGAACGCCTTAAGTTTGAACATGTACTCTTGGAGGGGGGGAGAGAAAATACATGATAAATATACATGGAAAGGGATTTAGGGCCCGGGTTAAAAAAACCCTGCCATAAAAAACGGGAGTAGGGAGAAAGGAAAAAAAACCCCTGAGGGCAGGGGGGCGGTGGGGACAATACGGGGCACTGTTTCTTTGGGGGGCCCAGGCATTCAAAAACTTAAAAAAAATATCCCAAGGGGGGAACCAGTGTAGAAGCCTTCAAAAAAAGGCAAATATCCACCAGGGGGCCAAGATCAAAAGGCTGGTGGATATTGGGGAGCGGGCCCCCAACAACAACAACCTGGTTGACCAGGCAAGCCCAGGCCCCGCCTGGCCCTGGCGGGCTCAGAGGGAAAAGTCTCCGAAACTCTTCAAGATATCAAAGGCAAAATAACTCTTTCCTTTTTCCTTTTTTTTCCTTTTTTTTCTTTTCCCTCCCTTGCCCCTTTTCTGATTTCAAAAGGGGCAGCAACAAAAGACTCCTCTTCAATTGTATTTGATACAAAAATTGGTTTTAAAATATTAGGGGGCCCCAAAATTGGGGGGTTTGGAAAGGGAAAGACAGGCATGATTACATACCTGGGGGTTTTGAGAGGGGGAAGGATGTAGGGGTTTCCCCTCTTTAACCATCAGTACCATGCTGGCGCCACCAGCTACCACCCCAAAAACAGCATAATTGGTATTTTTCGATTACATTACTGTTTTCAGGTCAATTATAATTTTGTATTATATTTTAAAAAAATCATAAAAAATACCCTTTTTGGGAAAAAATTTTATCATCCCCGGTTTGATTTTTTTTCCCCTTCGATGGATGGGTAAAACCAAAAAGGGTAAATCCAAAAATTTTCTCCATAAAAAAATAATGGAAAATTTAAATAATCCATTCAAAACCCCGGGTTTGGAAAAAAAAGGCCTTAAAAAAGATTTACATGCACAAATGAATGAAAGAATTGGGATTTCCTCAAACTGTGTTGGATGGAAAGATAGGAGGAAGGGAGCCCCAATTTTGGGAAGGACCCCCCGGCTCATAAATCCTCACTGGGGGCCTTCCCCTTTTTTTCTTTTTTCCCCCGGACCAGCTTTTGTTATAAACCCGTGGCACTAAATATCTCTCAGAGAGCTCTGTATCTGGCGGCTCTTTAAAATGTCCCTAAAATGGGACATGGAATTGTCATGTAAAAGTAGCCAGCACGGATTGCAACATCTTTGTCAGGGTGATGTTCCTCCACAAATGATTGCACCTACTCCATTGCACAAATCTCTGAATCTCTGAAGAAGGCCCTTACATCTTTCTTCCTCCACTGAAGCAATTTCCTCAGATCTGTTTGTTGTTGTTGCAGCTCTTGCAGCTCTTCAGTGGTTAGATCTTCATTGTGGTCCTCCACCAACTCTTCCACATCCTCTCATTCATCAACCCATAGAAGTCCCCAATTCCACAATACTTTCCCAACTTCCATAGGCTCATCAGGGTTAGCTTCAAACCCTTCAAAATCCCTCTCTGGGACACAATCTGCACAACTTTCTCCAAGCAGAGTTCATCGTCCTGGAGTCACTCCTGCCAAGCTTTATCTATAAGGCCTATGCAATGGAAGATATCAGTGAGCCTTCAGAACTCTTTTAGGGTCAATCTAGTGTCTGAGGTTACATCAAAGCACCTTTGAAACATTGCTTTGGTGTACAGTTTTTAAAGTTTGCAATGACCTGCTGGTCCATGGGCTGGAGGAGAGGAGTGGTGTTAGGAGGCAAGAACTTCACTTTTACAAATCTGAATTCCTTAGGCATTTGGTCTTCCAAGTCTTGAGGATGACCAGGAGCATTGTCCATTACCAGGAGGCACTTAAGTGGCAATTTATTCTCCAATAGATATTTCTTCACACTGGGCCAAACACTTGATTAAACCATTCCAGGAAAATTTCCCTAGTGACCCATGCCTTAGCATTAGATTTCCCAAAACACAACAATTTACCCTTGTCAACACTGTAGTTCCTGAACACTCTGGGATTTTCAGAGTGATACGAGTAAAGGCTTCACTTTTAAATCCCACTAGCGTTCCCACATAACATAAGAGTTAGCCTGTCTTTCATAGGCTTGTGTCCTGACATTGCCTTTTCCTCCTGCGTGATGTAGGTCCTCCTTGGCATTTTCTTCCAAAAGAGGCCTGTTTCGTCACAATTAAACACTTGTTGGGCTTTAAATTCTTCTGCCTCTACATATTCTTTAAACTCGCGCACAAATTTTCAGCCCCATCTTTATCTGAACTGGCACCCTCACCATGCCTTACAACACTGTGTATGCCACTCGCTTCTTGAAGTTTCGAACCAGCCTTTGCTGGCCTTAAATTCATAAACCTCAACACTGGTTCCAGGCATTTTCTTTACAAGATCGGCATGCAACTGCCTTGCTTTTCACATATGATGGAGTGCACAACACTATCACCCCGCTAGCAGTTTTTGGTTTATCACACCAATAACAATTTCTCCATATTTTCCATTGTTTGTGATCTCTGTTTCGTTATCATATTCACCCTTTCGCAACATTAGCTTCCGTGATTTCCTTTCTCTTTGCCACAATGGAACTGATGGTTAATGAGTTTTCTTGTATATCCTGGCGAGCTCGGCAATACGTACCCACTATCATATTTTTCTATTATTTCTTTCTTCATTTCTACAGTGTTCCTCACTTTCTTTACCAAAGAAGTGGCACTAGGAGCTTTCTTTGGGCCCATGGTAGCTTATTTAGTAGTCCACACAATAATCAAGGGCCAAAAACAATGAATTGTTAATAAATGTTTTGTATAAACTCCTGGGGTGATGTTCACTCAAGCATAAACAATGCTAGACTGCGTGACAATGTGCGTGGGAGGTGCGTGGGTGGCGGGCCTCGGCCTTTGTATGTCGCGGCACTGGTGGACAGGTCCCATACGGTCGGCGAAAACTAAGACAAATTTTCCCTGAAAAAGTGAGCGAAAACCAAAATCGGCGAAAACTGGGACAAGCGAAAACCAAGGGATGACTGTACATAATTATAATTCATCTTGATCAAAATTCCAACGATTAATTAAACTGACAATTCTTGATCAGTCTCGAACAAATACAAGCCCTCACTACATAAATAAACAAGCAAAATGTGAATACATTTGATGAAAAAGTAACTGAAAAGGTAATTTAATTGTTTTAATGTATGGTATTCACATGTATAGATATGCATTTGTAACAAGTTGATTGGTTTCAAAGTGCCTGATCATAAGAGTGGATATTTGTAATTTGGATGATTGTAATTAGGGGGCCTGCTGTATACAAAATGTTGGGGGCCTTACTTTGATTTACAGTTAATGGATGTATAGTATGCTTCTTGTTGTAGCTACTCATTGATCTCCCAATTCTGTACCTGCAACTTTAACTATACATAAGCTGTGTTGTCATACTGCTCTGTATGTATTGATAGTTTCCTGGATCTGCAAGTTTCATACAGTTTTGTGGTATTAGCAGGAAGCCAACTCCCAGAATGTGAAGTTGCATTAGATATCTTGTTTTGTGACGTGTGTTCCAGATTCACTAGCTGCTTTCAGTGAGGCGCCTCAACACATTTTTGTTAGATAATGAATTTGTTAGATCTGACGTAAAATTATACATTCTGTATAACTAAAATATCTGGGTACAGGCCCAGACTGCATCCTCAATTTTCTCCTTAAAATATAGGTTCCATATACTAAGCAGTTTCTTGGTGCACAGCCTTCACAGGTCTTGTTGGAATACTTACTGACACAATGTACTTGGCTGATTTTAGCTTCAGTTCTTTGGGTCTGTAGTGGAGGAAAGGCGGGGTAGGGTCGGCCTAGGAAAGGTTGGAGGGAGGGGTAAAGAGGTTTTGTGTGTGAGGAGCTTGGATTTCCAGCAAGCATGCGTGTGCGTATTTGATAGGAGTGAATGGAGACAAATGGTTTAATACTTGATGTGCTGTTGGAGTGTGAGCAAAGTAACATTTATGAAGGGATTCAGGAAACCGGCAGGCGGACTTGAGTCCTGGAGATGGGAAGTACAGTGTCTGAAGGAGGGGTGTTAATGTTGCAGTTTTATAACTGTAGTGTAAAGCACCCCTCTGGCAAGACAGTGATGGAGTGAATGATGACAAAAAAATTCTTTTCGGGCCACCCTACCTTGGTGGAATCGGCCGATGTGTTAATAAAAAAAATATGTAGAGTATTCTTTTTGTTCTTTCAATTGAAAATTGACATCCAGAGCTAGCAAGGCCATGAGTCAGGGATCAGGTTAATAGGTTGTATAAAATCCATTAGAAAGGCCTAGATGTTAAGGCTACAGGAGGGCAAATAAGAGAGGACAGGTGGTTATATCACACAAAGATCCTGTAATGTCTGGTTTGGGAAGAGTATGATGTTAGTGTTCAAGGAGTGTGGACAATCAGCATTGGTGGAGTCCCATCTTGAGAAGTCATAGCTAATAACTTTATTCTGCTAATTGTTTGTTGCCAATACTACTCACCCTTAATATGGTGATATAATTTTATAGTTATTCATCCTGTTATAAATTCCTGTTTTGTTATACGTAGGTATAATAAACTAAAATTATTCATGATTTTTGTAGTGTAGCCATATTTAATGTTTAATAAAGAAGCTTTAGTTAAATAGAATAATGCAATGTTTTGCTTATTCCCTCTCTTACTAAAGCTGCATTCTAATTCCCATAAAATTTGTATTTATGTACAGTATGTTGTGGGTGAGTTTGATTTTAGTACAAGTGACATTAGTCATAAAGTTGCAACCATACAGAACTTTCAAAATTATGTACTGCAAAATATAAACAAAGGAATATAGAATAAAACAAAGGAATGTAGAATAAAAATAAAGGAATATAGAATAAAAAGAAAGGAATATAGAATAAAAAGAAAGGAATATAGAATAAAAAGAAAGGAATATAGAATAAAAAGAAAGTCATATAGAATAAAAAAAAAGGAATATAGAATAAAAAGAAAGGAATATAGAATAAAGAAAGGAATATAGATAAAGAAGAATATAAAATAAAAAGAAAGGAATATAGAATAAAAAGAAAGGAATATAGAATAAAACAAAGGAATGTAGAATAAAAATAAAGGAATGTAGAATAAAAATAAAGGAATGTAGAATAAAAAGAAAGTAATGTAGAATAAAAGAAGTAATGTAGAATAAAAGAAAGTAATGTAGAATAAAAAGAAAGTAATGTAGAATAAAAAGAAAGGAATATAGAATAAAAAAAAAGGAATATAGAATAAAAAAAAAGGAATATAGAATAAAAAAAGGCATATAGAATAAACAAAGGCATATAGAATAAACAGAAAGGCATATAGAATAAACAGAAAGGCATATAGAATAAACAGAAAGGCATATAGAATAAACAGAAAGGCATATAGAATAAACAGAAAGACATATAGAATAAACAGAAAGGCATATAGAATAAAAAGAAGGCATATAGAATAAAAAGAAAGGCTTGTAGAATAAAAGAAAGGCATATAGAATAAAAAGAAAGGCATATAGAATAAAAAGAAATGAATATAGAATAAAAAGAAAGGAATATAGAATAAAAGAAAGGAATATAGAATAAAAGAAAGGAATATAGAATAAAAGAAAGGAATATAGAATAAAAGAAAGGAATATAGAATAAAACAAAGGAATGTAGAATAAAATAAAATATAGAATAAAAAAGGAAAATAGAATAAAAAGAAAGGAATATAGAATAAAAGAAAGGACATATAGAATAAAAAAAAGGCATATAGAATAAAAAGAAAGGAATATAGAATAAAAGAAAGGAATATAAAATAAAAAGAAAGGAATATAGAAATAAAAAGAAAGGAATATAGAATAAAACAAAGGAATATAGAATAAAACAAAGGAATGTAGAATAAAAATAAAGGAATGTAGAATAAAAATAAAGGAATGTAGAATAAAAAGAAAGTAATGTAGAATAAAAAGAAAGTAATGTAGAATAAAAAGAAAGTAATGTAGAATAAAAAGAAAGTAATGTAGAATAAAAGAAAGGAATATAGAATAAAAAGAAAGAATATAGAATAAAAAGAAAGGAATATAGAATAAAAAGAAAGGAATATAGAATAAAAAGAAAGGCATATAGAATAAACAAGCATATAGAATAAACAAAGGCATATAGAATAAACAGAAAGGCATATAGAATAAACAGAAAGGCATATAGAATAAACAGAAAGGCATATAGAATAAACAGAAAGGCATATAGAATAAACAGAAAGCATATAGAATAAAAGAAAGGCATATAGAATAAAAGAAAGGCTTGTAGAATAAAAAAGAAAGGCATATAGAATAAAAGAAAGGCATATAGAATAAAAAGAAATGAATATAGAATAAAAAGAAAGGAATATAGAATAAAAAGAAAGGGAAAATAGAATAAAAAGAAAGGAATATAGAATAAAAAGAAAGGAATATAGAATAAAAAGAAAGGAATATAGAATAAAAAAAAAGGAATATAGGAATGCAGCCAAAAGTAAATGAAGGAATATTTTTCTACATGAATACATGTGAACTTTCTATAGTACATAGTGAGAATGTAGAAGAGGGCACACAGGATAGAAATAAAAATCAGTAAATGAAAAATGACTAATATTTATTAACGAGTCATAAAAAGAACTTGGTTATTAGTATTATCAGTTAATAAGTATCAAATAGTGTTGATCTAACTAATCCTAATTAAAAGAACATGTATCATATGATGTCATGTTCAAAACTGATCTATAGCACAGTAATAGAATAAGCTGTGTAGATAAAGCAGGACTCTTCAATATGAAGAAAGGAGAGTAGTATTGGAAACGAGGGAGATAATTGGCAGCACAGTGAAAAGCCTAAAGTTGTCTCAGTCAGGGCTGAAGCAATTGGAGATTTCTAAACATTCAAGAGAACTGATCTCAATGGGGGCTTCTTGGCACTGTGAAGAGGCTTTTGGTCTGAGGAATTGTACCCTTTGGTCTTCTTCCTCCAACCAAACCTATTTACCCACAATCTTCCTTACCTACCCCATCCACCTTCTTTACCCATCCCTCCCCTCTCCTACCTTTCCAGTTACTTTTGGCCTTTGGGGTCCACCCTCAGGAATTCTAGCTCCTAGGTTGGGGACAAGTATCATTGTCTGTCCTATTCTGTTGAGGTCCTTGGTGGTGTAGTTTGCTGTGGAATCTAGATCATCAGTCACCTGAGGGACGGCTTGTGATGTCTTTTGGGTGACAGGTGTTTCTCTGGAGGCTGCCTGTCGGATTCCGGGAGGTGGTAGCCGAAGGAGGTAGTGACTTTATGGCGGGTTTTGACCTCCCTCTATTTTGTCCACCAAGGTGGCTCAGTGGATGTGAAGCTGCTATTTTAGATTGCCGGCTAAGGTATGAGTACGGGTTCCATGCTGCATCTGCACTACTGGCCTCACCGAGGTCCTCTTGGGTGTGGGGGATTTGCGACCTTTTCATTCCTCCTAGGGACTACCGCACCACGTTCCTAAGACAAGTGAACTAACCATGGAGTCCCAAGTCCATGATACTTCTCCTGTACCTCTTTCTGCTGTGGCACCCTCTTCTGACCCTGTCTTGTTATTGGACCATCCTTCAAACATTTCTAACACCCCAGTACTTTATGTGGGTATCATTTCGTTGCTAGCCTCTGGTACTGGGGTTCCCCCAACTCCTTTCATACATCCGTCCTTCACACGTCTTTGACAACGCTTCCAGCTTCTCCCTCTATGGTGTGACGATTTTCAGATCGCCTGCACCACCTCCAGTCCACACCTAAACAACCCACGACCATTAACAGATGACACTGCTTCAGTTACCTCTTGCTCTTCCCAGAAAAGACAGGCATTATACTCACTCCTTCACGCACTACATTTCAAAGTATACTCAGTGGTCTAAGTTTTCACTGCAACTGACATCTACCCTTGACTATCTGATTGAAAACATCCGTCAACAGAGTGGTTGTTGACACTTTCGTCGATTCTAACAACAGCAAGGTATAGGAAAATGAAAACAATCAGAGCCAGTGTCAAGAACATCGACACGTTCATATACCCACTTCCATCTGTATATATTAGTTGCTGATTTAAATTTTTATTTATCTATTTAATTTTCATTTTCTTTAAGATAAGATTTGATATTCATATTTAAGTATTTATTATTTTCATTTTCTATTTAAATGAAGTGCTTATTTTCATTCTTATTGTGCTTCCTTTTTCTATTCTTATAATTTTCCTAAGAAGAGTTACTGCAACCTTCCGCATTTAGCTCAGGGGTTAAAGTTGGAAGTTATGGTTTTTATAAATGTGGGTGCAGAGTAGTAAGTGTGGATGTTCTGAACAGTGAGTAAGTTTAGGTCTTTGAAGAGTGGGGGGATGGGGAGTGTTGTCTAGCGTTGGATTGTGTGATAATTAACACTGCAGCTTTTGTTGGGTTGTGTGGTTTTAGGTGGGTGTGCTGTTGATCCCCAAGCACAAATGGCATATGTGGTAAGGATAGATGAGTGAATAGTATAGTGTGAGTAGGGCTGATTGTGGTACATAGTAACATATCTTAACCCTTTGGGGGTCGACAGGCCTTCTCAGGAAAAGTGTTCCTGGGAGTCGAGAAAAATTTTGGAAAAAAAAAAAAATTAATTTTTCTTATGAAATGATAGAGAGTCTTTTTCCGATCATAACGCCACCAAAATTATGAATTTGATCGAAAACTAACGGAATTATGCTTTCGCGAAGTTATCGGTAACCATGACATACGCATCGGCGATTTTGCCCACTTTGAGCCTATTTTCGACAAATTCAATATTTTCAATCTCCTAAAACTATAGCTATTTCGATAGAACTCCATTTCTTCTATCGATTGAGTACAAGAAACACTATTTTACCAATTTCATCTACCCAAAATAGTGGTCAGAAAATGACAATTTCCAATTTCACACAAATTTCAAACGATGCCAATTTCAAAATAGGGTCCAGAATAAACAAGGCAGACATTCCTGGCACTAAAATAACATGTTCTCTGTTCATTAGTCACGTCTCAGGCCCTGTTCCATTACTTTTGCTTTTCATTTTGAATTTTATTCTCACAAAAAATAGAAGATTTACTGTTATGTATCACAACTGCATCATTGTAAAAATGGTACAAATAATATCAAACACTTGTGCATGAATAAGACTCGCCAGTTGATGTGTATTGGAGGCATGGTGTGATTTGTTTACTCTTGAACATCGTCAAAATCGAACATTTTCGCTACTTTGAGCTCAATTTCAAGGTACTTGTCATTTGTCATACCAATCAAAATCATCTCTATTTCTGAATATATCTTCTTCTATCAAATGAGACCAAAGAAAACGAGAATACATCAATATATATTTCCTTGAAAATCGACTGCAAAGTGCTTCATTTTAATCGAAAAAACGGTCAGAGTTTTTTAAACAAATATACAGTGTGTACAGGATTTTATACTCACGCACACTGACCACACAGACCCATTCTTTCATATGTATGCCTACCAGACGTTTTCTGCTTAAGTGAGGCGCTCAGTTTGGGGCGTACTAGTACTGACAGCCCTGCTCGTAAACGTACTAGTACGGCACCGACCCCCAAAAGGGTTAAGAGGATCCCCACAGTTTTGGACACTTTCTTTGTTATGTATTTGGATATGAGTGCTGAATTTCAGGTTGCTGTCGAGGTGAAGGCCCGAATTTGCCCTCATTATGTTTAACAATAGGAGTGTTGTTGATCTTAATATTTAATTGTGCATCACCTGTCTATTACCAAATATAATATAGAAGGCCTTATCAGTGTTAGTGTAAGTTTATTGGCTGTCATCGTGTCGAGGAGGTTGTGTCTAACCCTTAAACGGTCAATGTATATATATTATTACTGCTACTACCCCACAAACATATATTTATGTTTTATTTTCCTGCCTCAAATTGACACGATTGGCCTAAGATGCCTAGTCATCATAGAATGGGTCCTAACACCGGGGGGTTTTTGGGCCCTATTAAAAAAAACTGGGACCACTTAGTACCTTTTTGGGGGGGCACCATTTTAAAGGGGGGCCAACTCAACCCCAAAAACAAAAAGTCCTCACATTCGTAAGACATTTTAAAATTTATTCTAAAGTATATGTCATTTTTTTTTGTTAAAAATTTTTTTTTATTATTCAAAATTTAAAGAATTGTGATACAAAAAAAGGATGAGCTTATATTTTGTTCTTTTTTTAAAGACTATCTTTTCTGCCCCCAAACACACACCCCTCCCCGGGGCAATTCCAAACATTGAGAAACAGAACTCTCGGGGAAAATTTTTTTTTTTAGAAAGGGGGCCCCGTGACCCCCAAGGGTGGTCCTGTGGCAAAAAAAAAAAAAAAGGGGGAAATCCCAGGAAGAGGACTTGGTACCCAAAAGGTTTAAGGGAAAGGGGTTTCCCCCTTTCCCCAAAAATAACAACTACTCCTTTCCCCCCTTTTCCCTCTTCCCACATCAACAACTTTAAAAAGGGGGTTTCAAGTTCTTTGTTTTTGAAAAATTTTTTCCCCTTTTTTCTGGGGAATTTTGGGGGAAACAAAATTTTTTTAAAAACTTTTTTTCAAACAAATTAAATTTTCCCCAAAATTTTTTGGGGGAAAAAAAGGTTTGGGGTAAAATTACTGATATTGGTTTAAGTAGCCCCCTCGGGGCGGGTTTAAACTTTAACCGGGGGGGGCCCTGTATTTTTTTCCCTCCCCCAAAACACCCCCCCCTCCCAACAAGAGTCTTCAGAAAAAGGGATGTAATAAATGATTTAAAATTTTCCCCTTTTTATTTCATTAGTGAATTTTCCCCCCTTTTAACCCAAATTTTTCTGGAACGGATTAACCCCTGAAACTCGGGGGTCCACTGTATATCAAAATAACTTTTTTTTGTTAAAAATTGCAATAGAGTAATGCTGGGGCCCTCAGAGGGGGGGGCGGGAAAAAAAATTTCCCCAGACCCCCAGCCCCTATCAACAATGGGATTTAAAAACTTTCCCCAATACTGAAAAGACCCCCTTTCTACATTTTGGGGGAAACAAAGCCACAAATTTTCCCCCTTAACATAACACTAAAGGTTCACCCACCCACAAAAACTACAGAGGAAAATTCCTGGGAACCCCCTTGACAGTAGCCTTAAAAATTTCCCAAAAACATATACAACAAATTTCCAAGAAAATCTGAAGACAGAAAAGGGATATTATCAAAAAAACTCTATTATTCCCCCCAATCAGCTCTCCTTGCACTATATCATTCCTTATCTCCCCTTTTTCACCTAGGGAAATTTTTGGCAGGGGGGTAAAAAAACGTTAAATCACCTTAGACCACTCATAACACAAAAAAAAGGCCGCAGTCAAAATTTATAACACCCACTCTAGACAGCATACTCCCCAATATTCAAAAGTCTAAAACAAATCCGGAAAGAACATTCAAAACTTACTCTTGTGCCATACATATTAAAACTTTACACTTAATAAAAACCCTTTGCCCCAAAACTCCCCCCCAATTTTAAAGAAATTCCCTTAACCACAACACAAGACAAAATCATTTTTTATATACCCCGTTTTCCCCTTTCCCGCCCATGTAAAAATTCTATGCACATAAAGGGCCCCAGAATCGGGAATTCATTCCAGTAAATATTAAGATAATCTTGTCTGAAAATCAATTTAAGACTCAACCCCAAAACCCCCTACTCCCCCAAAAAACTAAATGATCATACTATAAACATTTTTAAAAATGTCACTTTTAAATTTTCCCCTATACGATAATCTCAACTTTTAATAATGTTACTATTATTTTCCCCCCTACTCATATTATAAGAAGTCAAAAATGCTCAATGTTTTTTTCCCTTTAAAGATAATCCCCAATTCCATATTATCATTCAAGAATTTTCCCTTTAAAAATTTTAATCTAATATCATTATATTTTTAAACAGTAAAATTTCATCATATTGTAATTTTGAAAAAAATTTTTTAACAAAGAATAAACCCCAAAAAATTTTCCCTTTTAATATTAAGAAACATAGTTTTAAGGACTGGGAAAAAGCTCCCCCTAATGCCATTGGCATGTCAGTGGCTCCCCTTTGCACTCAATTTACATTGTAACTACCGATACCCATGTAATCTGCAAATGAAAAAAAAATTTTTTTGTTTGTTTATGTTGAGGTTATTGCTGTGGCAGATCTTGAAGAGTAAAAGTTGCGTAAGAGATATGCCTAAAACAACTTTTGGAGCTGTTTAAAAAAAATTTAAAACCCTAAACTTGCATTTTTTTTACTTTTTCACAGTAAAAAAGCCAAAGTGGGAAAAAAAATAATTTGCGTAAAATAGAATCTTGAATTCAGCTGCCTATACCTTTAAAAAAACATTAAGTTAGCATGCTATTTTTGTAGCCAGCTACCCAAGTGGACAACATCCAACCCAAAAAATCAGACTAAAAAAGCCCTTTCTAAGACCAAAAAGCCCCCCCACAGACCTCACGGTGAATTTTTTTTGGCCATTTTTGAAGACCAAAGCATAAAAAAACACAAAACCCCTTTGCTTAAAAACTTTCATTAGAAAAAAGGGAGATTCTACACTACAAGATATCTATTTTCTGGATAGGCATTTTTTCCCCTTTAAAGAAAAAAAAACCCGGCTTTAACCCTTTTACTGTTTCAGTGATATATACATCTTACGAGCCACTGTTTGGGCGTATTAATTTTGCATAAAATTTTAGCAGCTTCAAATGAAGTGGGGGAAAGCTGGTAGGCCTACAAAAGAATGGGTTTCGTGGTGGGTGTGCGCAGTATGAAAAAAAGGGGACTCAGTGGTGCAAGGGGGGCACCAAATTTTTAGTCCTTGTTCACCATGCCTCGCGGTAAGAAGTACCTCACATCCCCGGGGGGTTTGGGGGTTTTTTTCCCAAGTGATAGTTCAAAAAGCGATGGGAAATGCCAGGGAAAATGAAATTTTTTTGGTTTTTAAAGGGGGTGACCGAAAGCAGTGCCCAGGATAACATAATTAGTGATGGGAAAAACCCCGATGACCCACAACCTTTCCCCCCTCTGCTGGGCCATCTATTTATGTTCACCTGTCCAAAGGGCGAAAAAGGAAACTATTTCAACGTGTACAGGACTCTGATGTGAGCAGTTTAATGTTGATGATAGTGATTTCAAAGTTATTGAAAGCAGTTCTAGTGGTGACAGTGAGGGGGAATATTTTCCCGTGAAGCGGCAGTATTACAATGCAACATGCATTCTGGTAGTGTGCCATATGCTATTCCAAGGAAAAGGAGTAAATTTTCTAGTACATCTCGGCCCCACACCACGAATTGATAGTGAAGATGATGATATTGTTACAATGGGGATGCATAATGTGCATGGGGCAGCTGGTGGTGGGGGTGGTGTTGGCGGTGGCATGAGTCATGTGGCACCAGGAAACGGGATGTTTCTACCTACGCTGCTAACTCAGCACAGCCACAACCAGCCCTTTAACCACCCCCCCACCCCACAACCTGTACAACCACAACCTTTCCCCAACCACAAACCTGTCAAATCCAGTACCCACCAGCAGACCACATCTGGGGGGCCCGCAAGGTGACAATTTTTTTTCCCCTCCCCATGACTTTTATGAAACACAAAATGGAATACTGCAAAACTGTACACTTGGAAAAATGCCACTGAACTGGAATGCTTTCAGTTATTTTTCGATGAACCCTGATGGGCATTATTGTCAGGGAAAGAACACATACTCGAACCATGGCAAACACAATTTTTTCACCAAGGTCAACCCATGGGAAGGGGGCACAACTTTGGGAGAGATGTACCTGTTCGGGCCCCAATTTATGCCACATGTGTATAAGCCCCTGTCAACACATACTGGTGAAGGAACGCCTGATTTCAACCCCCGGTTTTATGGGAAATTATACCAGAGAACCCCCTTTTTTTATACTTTCATATGCTAAAACTTCTCAGACAAAAAAAGGCCTGGCAAAAAAACAGGTTATATAAGATCAGGAATGTGTTTATGGCCCTGAAACAAAAGTGCTGTATGTATTTTTATCCTTCAGGAAGCTTTTTATTGATGAGTTTTTTATTTTGTTCAAAAAAAACCCTTTGTTTAAGCAGTTTTACCAAGAGGAAACGCTTTGGTATAAAGTTATTTTTACCTTTTGATTGCAAAAAAGGGGCTGGTTTGGGGAAAAATTGTACACTGGGAGTAATACATTGAAAGATACCAAGAAGGGTTTTGGGTATCTCTGGTGATGTGGTTAGAACAATGATGGAACCATATCTGGTACACAAGCCCTTTATCAGTGATTTTTATGAACAAAAGACGGTGGAAGGTGGGGGAAACCAAAAAATATGCATAGGTTCGACGCATACACTCGTAGAGGTGAAGTGCAGGTGTTTGCTGCCAAGCATCATGACATTTTTTGGTTGCAAGACAAACGTGATGTCACATTGTTGACATCAGTTCACCGACATGAAATGGTAGACAGTAGAAGGCAGAATAGAGAGACCAATGAACCCCTATTCTAAAACCCAGGGATGGACTAAAACCCCAAATTTAGTGGAAAAAGGGGACATGCAGATTTTTGGATTGTGTTCACACAAATTGTTTTAAATCCATTAGCAAGTAAGACTTTAATCTAATACCAAAATAAAATTTAAAAATTTCATTTTTCCCCGTCTAAAGAATCACAAATTCCCTATGATTAAAAGGTTTTGATCCGGGGATATCAACCTATTATTAAATGACTTACATGACTCCAACAGCAATTGTAACTATTGTTTGATAAACAAAAGACATTATTTGAGCCAAAAAAACTTAACTATCTTAAATTACAATGTTAGACGTTGAGCAAACATTATAAACCCCCCACAGAAATTCACCCAACCCTACAGTCCAATTTTCAAAAAATACATTTCCCCTGAGACCCCAAACCCCTGATACTACAGGCATTTTCCCTTTCCCGGGTTTTACACAGCCATTCACAACTGTAGGGAAAAGACCAGGGGGGGGTGGAAACAAATATTATACAGATCAACTCAATAAAATTGAAAATTTTTTTGTAAAAGGGGATGAAAATGGAAATATATTAAGCAAAATTTAAAAATAAAAAAGACCTGAAAAAACCCCTAAAAGTGATAAAATCTGGGGGTTTCCCAAAAGCAAACATCCCCCCCATTTTAGTAAAAAACTGGGAAACCAAATCGATTCACCCAACAAAGATCATTTGTTCCCCAAACAGGAGATTTCAACATAAATCTCCCACATGACCGACCCGCAGGTAACGGGTTCACAAACACTATAACAACTGTTTATTACAAACCAAACCCAATATAAAAACCTACAAGAATCTCCATAATAGACTGCAATTTCAGACCCACATCTGGGCTAAACAATATCTCCCCAAAATCAGGCATAATCACAGAAAACACCACAGACCACTACCCTACCTTTCTCATAACTAACCTAGGCATTCCCGCCCCCAAAAAATTGCAAAAAACCTTCAGACTACATAATGAGTCTGCTGTTAATAATTTTTTATCAGCCATGACGAACATTGACTTTTAATGAATTGGAAAAAAATTCAGATACTAAAGAATGCATCAAGAACTTTCTTAAAAAAAAACAAACCCCTATAACAGACATTCCCCAAAACTAAAAGATCACAGCTAAGAGATTTTTAAAACCCCAACACCCAGCATCCTTAAATCCATAAAAAGAGGCACCAATATGAAAAAAAATATAGAAGGGGGCTAATAACCCGAGAACAATCCAAATGCTACTCATCAATCCTTACTAGCCTGATAAGAAGGTCCAAAAAATTTTATTATGAGAACAGACTCCCGACCGTAAAAGGTGATAAGGAAAAAAACCCGGAAAACCCTATCTACAATTCTAGGGAAAAAAAAAGATATCCACGAACAATACCATCAAATTATCAAAACAGACGAACCCCATCTCACCAAAATGAGACAGCAAACAGACTTAATGTTTTCTTCCCCCACCAAGGGAAAAAATCTTTGCCATAGGATCCCAAGCTCAACACTGCCCCAAAAACACCACCAAACCTTTCCCAGATACACTATTTTTAGTCCTTTCTAACTAATTAAGCCCACCAAATCAACACCCTTAAAAAAAAGCAGGGGACATAAAAGTTTTCCCCCCTTTAAAAAAGCCACAGATTTATTTTACTGGGCCAGAGCGATTGGGGGGGAGTGTGGGGAACATCAAGGGACCCCCGGGGGCCACCAGGAGTGGGGAAAATTTCACCACCTTAAGGGAATGACTGCAGTAAAAAATTTTACTAGTCGGGCATCCCCCCTGGGGGATTGTTTGTTGCGGGGGGTGTCCCAGAAAACA
>WNWK01039806.1:0-17276 GCA_009830355.1 Cherax destructor
ATTAAAAAAAAAAAAAAGGGAATGGAAGTGGTTTAAAGAAAAGGTAAGATGTAATGGTTTCATGTTATTTGGTGTATTACAGTGATACCAGGTCTTCGGACGGGTTTGGGTAAGACTTTTGCAGAAAGGGTATTGTTCATGTGTGTTTATGGAATGTAATATGATTTTTAATTTTATTAAGGGTTGTTGTGTTTAATTTTGTAACATGTGAGAGGGAGATGGGTATTGAGGTGTGGTTAGGTAAAGGGTTTTTGTTTTTGTATAGTTTTGTGCAGTTTGTAGTTGTATTCTGATATTTTCCAGTAAAGAAAAAAGACAACCAGAAAAGGTTAAAATAAGGTAAGATTTATTTAGTTTTTTTTCCCAGGGTGAGGAGCTTATGTATATGTTTCAATATGCGATTTTGTCATGACATGTATTGTATGTACTGTTTTAAATAAAAAAAAAAATCACATAAACATTTAAATTAACTAAATTTTGTGCCCAATATACTATTTTGTTACTTGCTTCTTTGATTAATTAAGTAAAGAACGTAAACTCAATTCTCCATGTAATTTTATGAACCCTGCTAATTATAATTTCTTTCCATGATCTACAGTATGTGAGTTGTATGTTGGTGCTTAAGGGAACTGGAAGAGGCTGAGTGTGTGGTGTTGGTGGGCATGTTTGTTGGGTTACAGATCGCCCGGGTGACCCCCCTTCACTTCACACACGTTATTCTCTCGCTTCTCATGCTGTCCAGTCCTTGCTGCTTCACATTCCACTACCACTGTATTAGATGGGAATGTCGCTCCTATCGCACAAGACTGCTGTTGGATAGTCGTCACACATGACCACCACGTCCGAGCCCAGATGTCTCTGCTGTCACCTCTCATCAGTGTAATGGACATAACCGTGATTATGCTTGATTTACGAATTTGTATACTTCCTAGTATGAGGGCATATCGGAGTGAAATGACACTAGAAAAGTTTAAGAGTTAAATTCTGAAGGACTCGGAGATCTTGATACTTTGTGACATGTGAAAGACGTAGTACCTTTACAACTTCTCCAGTCACCGTTTGTCGTGATGGGGGTAATGCCCTTGAACGGGCCTCAATGATATAATGTATATTTCCATTTTCTATAATTTTATATTTGAATATTCTCATTATAGCTAAATCGTTAATATTTTGCTTATAATATTATTAGACTATTATTTAAATTAGCTATATTTATTAGGTAGGATGTAATATTGTTGTGCTCGAGAGTGTGTAGTAACTGCCTTTGGTGTTGGCAACGACGTTATGCTGCCATGCCAGCTGGTGGGGGAGTCAGTCTCTGAACACACCTGAGCTGGGTGGTTGTTCCTCCTTCCTCTCTCCCCTCTCTGTGCCGCCCTCGTCGAGTCAACACCTCACTTATTTCTATTTGTTTTCTCGACTTAGACTCTGTTGCAGAGAGTGCACTCGGTGAGGCGAATCATACTTCTCAGAACTCTGTGTAACTCTGTTCACAGAGAATAGACTAGACAGTGATTTTTCGACGTTGTTCTGGTTTGTGTGTCACTTTGACACTTTTGAAAACTCAGGTCTCAAGCTCTAGCTCTGACCTATGATAAGGCATCTGTGCACCGCCACAGTTTGGATTGTTTATGCTGAACCAGTTTCAGTAGAAAGGAGTTTTGTGACTGTTTTGGAGGATCTACTGATGGTCCCCAGTTAGGTCGATTTTCTATCTCCTTGTTCCTGATGCTGTGTTGCTGTTGCCTGTTATAGTGCCAGCCCTGCGAAGTGGTCATTTTACTAGACAATCGCTGTTCTGGTTGTCAATTTGTTAGCAGCTAGCTTGTGAGAAGTTGTTCTGTCGTGCACTGTTGAGTCGAGTCATATTACCGGAGCACACTCGTACACACATTTATTCTTATTTATATTATTAGTTATTACTGACATTGTACCTGATGGTACTTGAGTCATTGAGTCATTTATATATATGTGCCTCAGCACAGACTTATTGTATATGAGAGCAGTGTAGGAGCCCTCCCAATTATCCTAATTGATATCTTAATTAATATCTTTATATTTGATTTACTTTTGCTACTCCTAGATTTTCTCTACCTTGTTAATAAATCTTTTAAATCATTTACTTGGTTAGTACCTATCAGTTGCAATCCTTAATTCATATAATATGTCGGATAACTGATCCAGGATACTGACTTCTTGTTGCAAAACCCAGTAACAGGCCGATGCTAGAAGGGCTTCTCCTTTCTAGTGTTCACTGGAGATATCTATTGTTAATAGATATCGTGTCATTTTGTAACAAAACGTTTCAACAATGAAGCTACCCAACTGTTGCACATGTATCTTAATTACTTAATCATGGCCGTCAGGACACAGGACATATGTTTCTGACGTTGGTCTTAGTTATATGATGACCCGCAACTGGAGCTTTGGTTATCTGACTGAGGCCTTCCACTGGCTTACCATTCCACTACTTAAAAACTAAGGTATAATTATTACCATTTACTGAGTTCTCTTTTTTGGCCAGAGTGATGCAAGCCCAAGTTGGGTTATATATTTAACGTCATGCTAGTGCTGCCATCTTGTGGGGCTTAGGTCAATGTTGAGTCAGTGAGCTAGAAGCTCTTCCTCACTCACAGTAGACGGGTTAGAGACAACAAGCTCTGCCCTATTAGTCTCCCACTTGACTGGTGTCTGGCCCTAGTGCAACCTAGACACTGACTGTATCAGTACTGCTACCAGAACCACCACTACTACCCCCAACACCTACACCACCACCATCACCACCTAGACCACCACCACCATCACCACCTAGACCACCCACCACCACCTAGACGACCACCACCATCTAGACGACAACCACCACCTAGACGACCACCACCACCTAGACGACCACCACCACCACCTTGACCACCACCACCTAGACCACCACCACCACCTAGACCACCACCACCACCTATATCACCACCACCACCACCTAGACCACCACCATCAACACCTAGACTACCACCTAGATCACCACCACCTAGACCACCACCACCACCTAGATCACCACCACCTAGACCACCATCACAAACACCACCACCACAATCACAAACACCGCCACCACCATCACAAACATCGCCACCACCACAACCATCACAAACACCGCCGCGACCACCACCACGATCACCACCACCACATTACCACCACCACTACCACAAACACCACTACCACAAACACCACCACCATCACAAACACCGCCACCACCACCACAAACACCACCACCACCACCACAAACACTACCACCACCACGATCACCACCACCACCACAAACACCACCACCACAAACAGCACCACAAACAACCACCACCACAAATGACCACCAAACACCACCACCACAAACACCCACCACAAACAACACCACCACCACCACAAACCACGACCATCACAAACAACACCACCACCATCACAAACACCACCACCACCCCCACAAACCACCACCACCACCACAAACACCACCACCACCACCACAAACCACCACCACCACCACAAACACCACCACCACCACAAACACCACCACCACCATCACAAACCACCACCATCACAAACAACACCACCAACATCACAAACAACACCACCAACATCACAAACAACACCACCACCACCACAAACAACACACCACCACCAAAAACCCCACCACCAAACCCAAAACCACCACCACAAAAACACCACCACCACCAAAACAACACCACCACCACAAACCACCACCATCACAAACAAACCACCACCACTCACAAACACCACCAACAAACACCACCACCACAAACCACCACCACCACCACAAACACTACCACCACCATCACAAACCACCACCATCACAAACAACACCACCACCACCACAAACAACACCACCACCACCACAAACACCACCACCACAAACCACCACCACCACCACAAACAACACCACCACCACCACAAACACCACCACCACAAACCACCACCATCACAAACAACACCACCATCACAAACACCACCAAACAACACCACCACCACAAACAACACCACCACCACCACAAACCACCACCATCACAAACACCACCACAAACAACACCACCACCACCACAAACACCACCACCATCACAAACAACACCACAAACAACACCACCACCATCACAAACAACACCACCACCATCACAAACAACACCACCATCACAAACAACACCACCATCACAAACAACACCACCACCATCACAAACAACACCACCACCATCACAAACAACACCACCACCATCACAAACACCACCACCATCACAAACACCACCACCACAAACACCACCACCACCACAAACCACCACCATCACAAACACCACCACCATCACAAACAACACCACCACAAACACCACCACCAGCACAAACCACCACCATCACAAACAACACCACCATCACAAACACCCACCCACCATCACAAACACCACTCACCTACAAACACCACCACTAAAAAACCACCACCATCACAAACAACACCACCATCACAAACACCACCACCATCACAAACACCACCACCATCACAAACACCACAAACACCACCACCAGCAGTCAAACAGAGATCACACCAAATGTCAGAGTGTGGGAAGTAGTGATTTGCATAATTGCCATTATCGCCCACCTGTCACTTCGACTATGATCCCCATTATTTAATCAGTTATTACTAGTTATTACTTATACATATTTATACATATAAACATTTCCAATTTTAATTTTCAGACTGATTTATATGATTTATTTCTGTGTGTGGGGAAACGCCAAATCCTCAGATCAACGCCAGGGGAACGGCAGGTAAATCAGATTTAATCCAAGGAAGGAAAGGACTCCAGCCCTTTATGAAGAGCCCCTTTCCCCCCATGAATGGCTGCTACAATATTTGTCTAGAATTGCTAGCTATACTGCTCGGCTTTATAATAATATTTGGCCTAAGTTTCCATAATTCCCCCAAAAGCCCGAGTGTTCTGGGCGTTATTGATCTGAGAAGGCGGTTGAGAAGGTCCTAAAGTTTCAGTAACAGTGAAGGTCTAATGATAAGCATTTGTAGACTCTGTTCGAGGGGGGATTGTGGAAAGATCCCAGAAGAACCTGATTACTTGTGTTTATTGTTTTAAATTTTTAAAGCTTTTATAAACCCCTTTTTACTACTGATCGAGGCTAGAAAATCTGTGTCACTGTTTTTTTTGAATATTTAACAAGTTATCTGATAAATTTTAAAGATATATCCTATTCATAATTGTTAGTTAGTCTTGCTTATCATATTAAGAAATAAGGAAACATTATGTGACTATTATAGTTAATAAAACCAGCTGAAAGTATGTCCTTTGCCTTCATAAATGGTCTAGATTTATGTCCTCTAGACAAGATACATCTGTTCTTTTTGTTTATTCCATGAGAAGCACTATAGTAGAAGGTCCCGGGGGCCCGTCCTAACAACAGGCCACAATAACCAGTACGCTGGTCAAAACTCTAAGGCCCGCACTGACCTTTCCCTGTCAAGTTTTTCCACTGAAAAGGTGAACCCTAAACCTTTTATTCTATGCCTAGCATCAGTAGACAGGTGTCAGTAATTTTTATTATAAAACATCCCGAAGTTGATAACTAAATACCAGAAAATAATTAATGAAATTAGTTACGTCTGGGGTTAATAATGACTTTGTACACGAAGATGAATGGTGAATATTGGTGTTTGTGTAGTTATATTGAATTATTTATATAAATAAGGGAGTAATAGGCACAGTAATTCCGGGCCTCGGGGGCGGTGACCCCCGAAACACCTCTCCAGTATACCTTGCAGATACACCTCCAGGTATACCTTTTACAGGCATAAAGACTTCTCCAGGTATACCTTTACAGGTATACACCCTGAGGTATACACCCTCCAGGTATACCTTACAGGTATACACCTCCAGGTATACCTTACAGGTATACACCCTCCAGGTATACCTTACAGGCATACACCCTGGTAGTAGAAGATGATAGTAGTATTAACAGTAGTAGGCATAGTGAAGATATGTCTTAATTATATATAAATCGTCTTTAACACAAAACTAATAAAAATATCAATATTTTTGACCCAAAGATCAATTTGCTTTTTAAAATGTCGCATCCAGGAAGTTATTTTTTACCAAAACTAAAATTTTGGACCAATAACCTCTTAATGTCAACTTACAGAGACGTGGGTCAAATTTATAATAAAAACAATTATAAATATGGATAATTGGTTATTTTCGCCAATTAGGGTCCCCATGCTAATAGGAAAATGGGATTGATTTCCTATTTTTTTCCGTTGTCTGAAGGAAAAATAAATGTACTGAATCAACACAATTTGATTTTAGTTTTTTTTTATTGCCTATTATTTGATACGTTTTAAAATTTCCTTTCAGTTTCTTTTCTTCACATTTCTTTCATTTTCCTTCGTATCCTCCCGATTTCATTTTCTTCTTCATATTTTTCTTCACTTTCCTTCATTTCCTTCATATTTTCCTTAATTTTTTTCTTCACACTTTCCTTCAAATTATATATAAAGTATATATATATATATATATATATATATATATATATATATATATATATATATATATATATATATATATATATTATTTTTATTTTATTAATACATCACGTCTCCCACTCAAGGCAGGGTGGGCCTCGACAAAGAAAAAACTTTCATCACCATTCACTCCATCACTGTCTTTCCAGAGGCGTGCTTACACTACAGTTATAAACTGCAACATTAACACCCCCTCTCCTTCAGAGGTAGATTGGTAGACAGCAACTACCCAGGAGGTACTACTGTCCTGTGGTAGTAGGTTGGTAAAGACAGCAATCCACCCAGGGAGGTACTACACTGTCCTGCCAGGTGACTGTGAAACAGAAACCTGAAACTGTTTTTGCATATGATGTTAGGATTGCTGGTGTCTTTTTTCTGTCTCATAAACACGCTGGATAACAGGTATATCTTAGCTACTACTTACTAATTTTTTAGGTCACACTACACTGGCATGCACATGCATATATATACATACACACATCTAGGTTTTTCTTCTTTTTCTTAATAGTTCTTGTTCTTCTTTATTTCCTCTATTGTCCATGGGGAAGTGAAAGAATCTTTCCTCTGTAAGTTACAAAAATGTATGAGGCGACTAAAATGAAGGGAGCACAATAGTAACCCCTTCTCCTGTATACATTTACTGAAAAAGAGAAGAAGAAAACTTTATATATATATATATATATATATATATATATATATATATATATATAGTGGTACCTCGTCATTAACTTAATTCGTTCCAGAATGTTGTTCAAGTGTCGATACTGAATGAATTTGTTCCCATAAGGAATAATGAAAATTAGATTAATTCGTTTCCCAGACCCCAAAAATACACTTACAAAAGCATCTCATGCTAAAATACACTTACAAAAGCAATTTACAAAAATACACTTACAAAAGCACTTACAAAATACACTTTTACAAAAAAAAAAAAAGACTTACAAAAATACAATTCACAAAAGCACTTACAAAATACACTTACAAAAAAGCACTTACAAAAATACACTTACAAAAGCACTACAAAAATACAATTTACAAAAGCACTTACAAAATACACTCAAAAGCACTTACAAAATACACTTACAAAAGCACTTACAAAAGCACTTACAAAAATACACTTACAAAAGCACTCTACAAAAGTACACTACATAATTGTTAGAGCTGCAAGCTGCTCGCAACTTCTAGGTACCACTGTGTATATATATCAGCATATATAGTATATAAATATATATACTGATTATGCTATGCTATACTACCCGTTCCCTTCATCTATCTTTCTTACGTCTCTCTCTCTTACGTCTCTCTTTATCTTACTTCTCTCTCTCTCTCTCTCTCTCTTACGTCTCTCTGTTACGTCTCTTTATCTTACTTCTCTCTCTCTTACGTCTCTCTTTATCTTACTTGTTCTCTCTCTCACTCTCTCTTTCACCTTCGGAATTAAGAAGGCTGTTTGATGAGTGCTTGTGTATGTATGTATGTGTGTGTGTATGTGTGTATGTACGTATGTATGTTTGTGTATGTATGTATGAATGTGTGTATGTATGGAATGTATGTATGAATGTGTATGTATGAATGTGTATGTATGAATGTGTATGTATACACATACGTATTTATAAAAGATTCTCTTCAAATTGCTTGACTTAGTGGAATATTGTTGTACACTGAGTCTACCTCTCTTTCAAGGCTGGCGAAATTGCTGACCTGAGAATGTATAGAGAATCATGGCGCGTAAGTACGATAAAGCACCTAAATTACTGGGAACAGTTGAAGTCCCTTGATTTGTATTCCCTGGAACGTGGCGAGAAAGACACATGATAATATACACTTGGAAAATCCTAGAGAGACTAGTCCCAAATCTGCACACGAAAATTCACTCCCAACGAAAGCAAAAGACTCGGCAGGAGATTCACAACATTCCCTCCCCGATGAAAAGCAGGGCGCCACGAGTACACTGAGAGGCAAAATAAGGTCTGGGGCCCAAGACTGTTCAATACCTCCAAGCATACAAAGGGATTACCAATAGACCCCTGGCTGTCTTCAAGGCACTGGACAGGGGCACCCCCAAAGTCAGTACCTGACTACAGGGCTGTGGTTTCTTCTGTCCGTTTGGTGTGGCCATCAGTAACAGCCTTCCAAGTTGCATCAGACAGAGATCCACCACGAGGCCTGGTCATGGACTAGGCCGAGGGGCGCTGACCGAACAATTCCAGGCAATAATAATGACAAACTAAGCATAAAAATATAGGTTTATAACTTTGGTTGTAAGGGCAGCGGCAACCATAATTTTCAGTATTATATTGCTAAAGCTTACGTTAGGTGTAATGGAACATAATGGTAACAGGTTGCCCATTATATTGTATGATTCTCTACTTATGTTTTACCACACTCATAATTTTGGGGTCATTAACCTCCTTAGTTACCAATTTTTGGGTCATTAACCTGCTTTTAATGTCAACTTAGAGACGTAGGTCAAATTTACAATAAAAATAATAATAAATAGGGATAATTGGTCATTTTCACCACCAGGTCATTATATTAAAAGATAAATAGGAGTGACTCTATTTTTTTTATCTCAACGTAATTCATAGGAAAATAATGAGAAATACACACACACACACACACACACACACATACACACACATACACACAACACACACACATACACACACACACAAACACACACACACACACAAACACAATACCAACACACAACAAACACACACACACACACAACACACAACACAACACACAACACACACATACAACACAAAAGACAACACACACAACACAAACACACACACATACAACACACACACACACACAACACACACAACACACAACACAAACACAACACAACACACACACACAACACAACACACAACACAAACATACACACAACACACACACAACACACACACACAAAACACACACACAACACACACACACACACAACACACACACACACAACACACACACACACACACACACACAACACACACACACACACACACACACACACGGTGATGAGTGGGGTTCCACAGGGTCAGTCCAGGATCTGCGAGCATACTTTCAGCTTGTTTGATTCTCCTGGCGAGGGTAGAAACATCGACGTGTTTCCTTACACCGGCTGTCTGCGTTCACCCATCAGTAAAATGGGTACCTGGGTGTTAGTCGACTGCGGGTCGCATCCGGGACAAAACTGACATAATTTGTCTGAAATGCTCTGTATAACAAGCGACTTTCATCATAGTTAGGCCTGTATACCTTGTACATGTACTAGTAAATAAAGACATTATTATTATTATTATTATTAATATTATTATTATTATTATTATTATTATTATTATTATTATTATTATTATTATTATTATTATAGCCATCTTCAAATAAGTACAAATTGATTAATGAATCTCAGCACGGTTATACAAAGAGGTTCTGTTTTATGAATTTACTAACTTTCTTCTCATTAAGGTATTTGATGAGGTAGATCATGGTATTGAATATGATATTGTGTGTATATAACTTCATAAGGCTTTGATAGAGTTCCGCCATCAGAGGCTGTTGAAAAACTTTAAGTACATGAAATAGGAGAAGAAATTTTGTCCTGGGTAGAGGCATGCTGACAACAGGCAGCAGAGAATTTGCATAAATGGGGTAAAACCGTAATAAAGAAACGTCATGCTGGTGTTCCACAGGTCAGTGGAAAATAAACACATAAAGCAGTGGCACGTGATCCTTTATTGACACGGGGAATTTGCCCACTTCCAGTGGTTTATCGAGTCACAGTGAGCGAGATAGGTACAGTCAGGTGGGAGAATGTCAGGTGCTGCATGTATCTTGCAGTGTGATAGTTAAAATATTAGTGTGATTTAGCACCTGCAGGAAACATTTCCAGGGGACAGTTTCTGGCACAGGCTCAGCTGGCTGTGGAGGCCGCTGTTCTGGCTGGAAGGTTGATATACAGATGGTATTGCGTGTTACTGGCGGTGAGTCTGCGCTTGATTAAATGGTTGCGGGGGTTTCGGTGTTGAACACAGCGCTTGAAATGCGATCTGGCCCAGTGGAGCTGGTGCTTGTGTGCCTGGATGCTGCCAACGAGACCGATTGTAGTGCCTTCGCCGTGGATTGAAGTTTCTACCAGCATTGGTAATGTGGTGATGGATTTCGGAAGGTGTCTTAGAAAATGTTGAAACTCTGTTTGGTGAAAAGACCATGTATCTCTTCAGCATTTTTTCCACGTCCAGCCGTCTGCAGTTCCTGGACAAAGATGAGATTAGTGAGCTTGGTTCAATGAGGAGCATTCTTCAAGGAACTCACGCTCGCAGATTTTGAGCGCTGCAGGTCCCAGGCTCACACGCTTATGGTCGTGGTAGAGTAGCGGAGAAGATCGTCTTGATGTTCTTCTTGCAAAGTCATTCATGAATTTCGTTTTAAAGTCTATCGAAAACCTACTAATCAAGACGATCTTCTCCACTTACTCACCACGACACCAAAAATTAAACGTGGTGTACTATAGGCTTTTTCCTGCGCGCACTCAGAATCTGCAGCAGTGAGTTCCTTGAAGAAGAATGCTCCCTCATTGAACAAGTTTTTTCCAAACTTCACCATCCTCGCTCTTATTAGAGACTGCAGACGACGGGCATTAAACATCTTCAACACACCAGAGAAGACACTGCTGAGAAGAGATACATAGTCCTTTCACCAACTCCATTTCCAAACAAGCTCAACATTTTTCTAAGACTCATTCCGAGTATCCACTTCCACATCCACTCACTATTAAGGACATTACCAGTAACAGACAGGAAAAAGCCTCAATCCACGGCAGGGTACACAATCCCTTGTAATGGCTGCAGCAACATATGGCGAAACATCCAGAGACCTACAAACACGCATTTCAGAACACCAGTACGCAGGCAGATCTGATGACTCAAGAAATGCCTGTGTTCCACCGAAATTTACACAACCATTTAATCAACTCAGAAACCAAGACTCTGCCAAAAAGACAACCCCAATCCGAAAAATCCTAGAATCATCCCCATCTGTATATCCAACAACCAACCAGAACAACGGCTTCTACAACATAGCTGAAAACCCATTCCCAAAAAAACTTCCAACCCTATCCCCCCAGAACTAAAAAATGGACACTGCAGGTCCTTTAAGTCACACTTTTTTTAACTATCCCTACTTTTAAGCCCAAATGCAGCTTTCTCCACCTGCCCCCATTCTCCACCTGACTTACCCTTTTATATATTTTTCCCCGTTCTCATTTTCCAGGTAGATCTGTCTGTGACTGATGCCCCTCATATTGTTTAAGCAAGCTGCTTGAATGCTTTGATGGTCCAGAAGTTAGCTTATTTAGAGACTTGTTGTCAGTCACATTCTAAGTCTAACTTGACTTAAACTAAGCACTTACCGATCACTCGCAAACACATACACTCAGTCCCCTATATTACTTTTGTACTTATAAGAACATAAGAAGGAACACTACAGCAGGCCTACTGGCCCATGTGAGGCAAGTCCAAGTCCTCTATCGGCCCAAGTCACTGGTCTAAACTAGTCAGGTCCAAGTCACACCCACCCACACCCACTCATGTATTAATCTAACCTATTTTTAAAACTACACAAGGTTTTAGCTTCAATGATGCTACTCGGGAGTTTGTTCCACTCATCCACAACTCTATTACCAAACCAGTGCTTTCCTATATCTTTTCTGTATCTAAATTTTTTCCAACTTGAAACCATTGCTGCGAGTTGGCTTGGCTAGATAATTTTTAACATGTTATTTATATTCCCTTTATTTATTCACATTTCCATTTATACACCTCAGTCATATTCCCCCTAATTCTACGCCTATCTAGAGAGTGCAGATTCAGGGCTCTCAGTCTAGCCTCGTAGGAAAGATTTCTGATACATGGGATCATCTTCGTCAGAATCCTTTGTACGTTTTTAAGTGCATATATCCATTCTGTAATACGGCGACCAGAACTGTGCAGCATAATCTAAATGAGGCCTAACGAACGATACATATTGTTGAAGAACAACCTGCGGACTCCTGTTAGTTATACTTCTTGATATGAAGCCAAGAATTCTATTTGCTTTAGAATTCTACTGGCCTTTAGATTACTGCTAACCAGAACTCCCAAATATTTTTTGCATCAGAGATATTAAGATCTACCTTATTTAGTTTATAAGTATCATGGTTATTTACCTTTCCAATGCTTAGAACCTTGCATTTGTCTATGTTAAACTGCATCTGCCACTTCTCCGACCACTGCACCAGTCTATTCAGATCTTCCTGGAACACTCAAGTGTCCTCATCAGAATGAATTTGATGGCCTATTTTGGTGTAATCGGCAAACTTGCTATATTGGCCTGGTCACAGACCGGGCCGCGGGGGCGTTGACCCCTGGAACCCTCTCCAGGTATACTCCAGGTATGTCGCTATTTATACTCTCATCTATGTCGTTTATGTAAATTGTGAACAACAAGGGGCCCAGCACTGACCCCTGAATAACACCGCTTGTCATGCTTCCCCACTCCGATTTATCAGTCAGGCCTCTATCCAGGAAAAAATTTCTCCTCCTATTCCTTGTGACTTGACTTTCCTCAATAGTCTCCGATGTGGGACTCTGTCAAAAGCCTTACTGAAGTCCATATACACAATATCATATTCATTACCATGATCTACCTCCTCAAATACCTTAGTGAAAAGGGTTAGTAAATTCGTAAGGCAGGAACGCCCCTTTGTAAAACCGTGCTGAGATTCATTAATCAAATTATGTCTTTCAAGATGGCTACGAATAGCCTCAGCAATTAAAGATTCCATCAATTTTTCCACTATGGAGGTCAGGCTTATTGGTCTATAGTTCGAAGCTAAGGACCTGTCACCTGCTTTGTAGATATGTTTCATATTTGCCATTTTCCACTTATCTGGTACTGTACCAGTTTGTAGAGATATGTAGATGAAGGGTTCAGAGAACCGACAAGTTATAAATTAGACACATATGCAACACTTGGGTATCTTTATTGAGGAAACGTTTCGCCACACAGTGGCTTCATCAGTCCAATACAAAGCAGAAAGGACTAGTGGATGGTACCACTATGACCCCGCCTCCTCCTGCTTCACCTCACCTGACTACAGTATATAAGCCACCTCTATGGCCCTGTGCTGTATTTCTACAAGATTGATGGACTGAACACATCGACTCCAGGCCGAGGGACTGATTACCTCAAACTCCTCCTCTCCTTACACCTTTCTACTTTGTATTGGACTGATGAAGCCACTGTGTGGCGAAACGTTTCCTCAATAAAGATACCCAAGTGTTGCCAAAGGTTCACTAAGTTGCACATTACATTCCTTTAAAACCCTTGAAAATGGTTCATCAGGGCCCATGGATTTATTAGGTTTTAATTTGTATTTGTGTCTGAGAAACATGTCACTAGTGACTTGGATCATGCATAACTTATTATTGTTCAGTTTAACATAGTTTATTATTTCTGGAATTTCACTAGTATTTTCCTGCGTAAAAACTGAGAAGAAATAATTGTTAAAAATTCTACACATTTCCTTATCACTGTTGGTGAGCTGACCTGAATGACTTGCGAGTGGGCCTATCTTTTTCCTAGTCTTATTTCTGTATACCTGAAAGAAACCTTTTGGGTTACTCTTCGAATACCTTGTAATCTCTTTGCTTTTCATATTCTCTTTTTTATTTCTCGCTTTAACTGAATATAATGATTTCTTAACTGTTCCTCTCCTCTTTTGACGAATGAGGTATTTTAATCTATTTCTTATTCATTTTGAATCATTTTTGTTCGATCTAATTTCTCTATTTGGAGCATAAGTTGTCTGTGCAGCTAGAACTATGCTCTGAAAAACATCATATTGGCACCTACCTGATCCATAGTCAGGTCATTCCAATTCAGCCCATCCAGGTAATTTCGCAAACCTGTGAAATCGTCCAAGTCAAAGTCAGGGACAGAGACTTGATTGTAGTTATTACGGCAGTACTGTGATATATTAAAAATGAGTGATTTGTGATTGCTTTACCCAAGCTCATCATTAACCTCAAGATTATTAATTAGTGATTCCTTGTTAAGTAAGTAAGTAAGTTTATTCAGGTATACACAAATACATTTACATACATTATCATACATAGCAGCATATGTGTAGAGAACCTAGGATAACCCAAAAAAGTCAGACAGAGTGACTTATTTCCTTGGGGTGCTTGACCAAGTCAAGCAGGTTGTTTCCTCTAGTTGGTTTTAAAAAGCAATCCTGAATCGTATCTAGAAAGTCACTAGACTCAAGATTTCCTGTCACATTGTTCCAATCAATTTGTCTAAAGTTAAAATCTCCCATTAACACAACATTTTCATATTCAGATGCCTTATGAATTTCGTCCCATAGAATCTTACTGCGCTCCCTATCAAGGGTTGAGGGCCTATAAATCACACCCAAAATTAATTTTTCATGACCCTCGAGAAACTGTGGCCAAACAGATTTTGTGTCTGACACTTAATTTTATATCTTGTCTAATGCAACAATTTAAATTATATCTGACTACATCGTCACTCCACTACCCTTCCTGTTGACCCTGTCAGTGTGGAATAGTTTATATCTTTGTATGTGGCATTCAGAAGGCATTTCTCTATCTTCAGGTTAAACCAGGTCTCCGTTATAGCAATAATATCTATGCTACCTGCACATGTGTGACATGCAAAGAGTATGTTACATTTTATTCAGCGTATGTCACACTCCCATATAGGCTGCCTCTCAACCAGCGAACCGGGTGCTAGCGTTTTAATGATCAGTAGGGTACCCGTCGTTAAATCAGTACCTTGGTTCATTGGCCAATCACAGGCAAGCCTACCAAAGCTGAAGCAATGTGGTTCACTTGTGGTAAGCAAATTGACAGACTTGCCTAGCCGCTGGTTGAGCACGATGCACTCTCGCTCGCTTCTGCTTTGCTATTTGTCACCATGGTGTACACTTACTATTCAATCTGTACATATAGTATATTAGAGTTATAACTGTTTTACAACGTAATATTCTTGTATCTTAATCAGATGAACTTCTGCATAAAAGCAAAAAAATGACCTTCCATTTCAATAACATTTTAGAAAATGTCGCCCCTAAATGAAAAAAAAAACGAGTAACGAAAACAACTAACTTGAATGCATATTGCATGTAATATTAATAACAAATAAAACATTTACAGCGTCATTGTTATCATGTTTGTACATATTACTACTTATTGCTTGGTGGCAGATACTTAAAGTCGGTGCTGATCAGCCGGGCTGTGGTTCGTACGTTGGACTATGTGTGGCCAGCAGTAACAGTCTGGTTGATCAGGCCCTGACCCACCGGGAGGCCTGGTCATGGACCAGGCCTCCCGGTGGGAGTTTGTTTTTGTTTCTGCAGCAACATACAGTTGCTGCATAACTTTGATTGCACGTTCAACACAGTGATTACTTCTTGGTACATTGAGTGGGACGGCTCCTGCTGCCAGTGATTTTTCAATGAGTTCAGTGCTTTTTTGTAAGCTTTAAATATTTCTGACAAATTCTTGAAGTCATTTTCATCGTACATCTGATCAGTAAACCAATAATCTGCCCAGGTGTATGAAATGAATCTGCATATCTTCTCCAAAGTCTTCCGTCTTGAAGGTGTAAGAATGAATGCAATAGCCAGAGTGGCTCTTGAATTCCACCTTGCATTGCTGATGTTTGGAATTTTCTGAACGTTAATCAAAGGAAAGTGCCGTTTTTCTTCAAAGAATCTAACACTCGTGTTAGATGGTACAAAAACTTCATATCATCTCTCCATCCTGATTTTTGTAACTTCTTTGGAAATTTTCGCTATTCGCTTCTTTCTTCCTTTGATTTCTACTCCAAAAAACTGGTACCGTCCAATGATTTGGGTTTGAGAGGTATTATCCATTTTTCTTCTATTGAAGATTCTCCTAAAGGCACGATTCCTCTTTGGACTACTTCGTGGTTCACGGTTTGTGGTCCATGGAGCACAGGTTTGTGGTCCATGGAGCACAGGTTTGTAGTCCATGGAGCACAGGTTCAAGGCTCTCTTGCACCTGCTCTGTGGCTGGTTAATGCCATGTTCAGATCAGTCCTGTGGGTGTATTATCACTATTCACTGTTAAGCTTAACTTATCCCTTAACTCCCAAGACTGTTCAACTGCCTCCCAGCATACATAAGGGGGGATTACCAGTGACCTCTGGCTGTCTTCAACAAGGCGCTGGGCGTACCCGTCAGTACCAACCACCGGGTTTTGGTTCGTACGTCGGGCTTTTGCGGCCAACAGTAACAGCCTGGTTGATCAGGCCCTGATCCCCCTGGGCCCGGTCACAGACCGGGCCGCGGGGGCGTTGACCCCCGAAACCCTCTACGGGTATACTCCAGTTATAGTCGTACATAAGTAAACATACGTTCGGGTCCTCAAAATACTTCATTCCTTCTTTTATCCTCTTTAAGAACATAAGAACATAAGAAAAAAGGGGAAAAATGCAGCAGGCCTACTGGCCCCTGCAGGGAGGTAAATCTCCAACGGGAAGCCCCCCCCCAGCCGGTCAGGTTTCATTCATTTAAAGGGGGGAAAACTGCATCTGACCTAGCACAGGCTATAGGGCCAACCCACCCAACCGCACCCACTCATATAATTGTCTAGTTGACCACCTGGTCAGC
>WNWK01039807.1:0-17274 GCA_009830355.1 Cherax destructor
AAAACACAAAAATATTTTTTTTACAATTAAAATTTGAAGCCTCCAAACCATGTCAAAAAAACATAAAAGTACATTATTTTAATGTTTATAGTTTTATGATTGTTCAGGGAAAAGGTTAAAGGTATATTTAAATTTTTTTTTCCCCACAATATATTGGGCACCAAACATTCACGTTTTTTTCAACATTCACGAGGCTTTTGATCCCCTAACCTCGCGAATGTTGAGGGATACCTACAGTAGATATTAATTTCCTACATCATATTTGCCCACCAAACATTCACGAATTTCAAGTTTCCGGGCTTTATCCCCAACCCCGTGAATGTGGGGGGGCCTCCTTATTCAAGTATACAACATACCCTGGTAAGTGTAAGGATGAATCCTCTTATTGATGTGAGAATAATGCACCCACAAGGAAGAAAAATATGTTGGGACCAGAACTGCACATCAATGTCAAAGCCCAACCAGTGAACAGCAATCTCCATCCTTTAGTAACAGGGTCTTTTCTACCCACTCGGTCAAATACAATGTTCACCAGAGACTAAAAATAAAGAGAATGGATAATGTTTAATACATGTTTAAATAACCTAGCCCTAATTTTTCTATTTCAATGGCCATCTCCCACCAAGGCACTCAATGTACAAAAAATGTATAAAATAAATAATCAAAGAAGTAAGTTGAAAAATATAATGGGGCTAATTTATTAGGCATAAACATACATCTCCAACGTAAAACTGGGTATAATCCTTCCCTTGTGGGAAATCAGGGCATCAAATAGTGAATATAAAAGATATAAAAGAAATAACATGAGAATGGTACAGACACAAATGAAGTACTGGTAATTTAATCTCAAAAAGATTAAAGCTAAGAGAAATGATAACCAACAAAATAGGAGGCAGTAACTACAGTTCTAATAGAAACAAACTTCAATATACATATATAATACAAGGTGGTATTTAAACCAAATAACTGTATGTTAAATCATTTTTTAGTAGTAGCTGATTAGGAGTATGAGAGTGGTGTCACTGGATATACAGAGAAGTGAAAATGAATGAAAAAAGAAGGGGACAGTCAGTGATAGACATGAGCAAGTAGAAAGGTAATCTAGAGCAAAAGAAAGAGATGAAAAGGTCAAGGAGGTATGGTGTTGATTTAATCCATTCAACACATCATACATCACCCAGACTAGTTACCAATTAGCATAACTTCTCCATGAAAAATTTAACCTTTGTATAATATTTTAATAAGAAGAGACTAAGATTTCTCTATCAAGCATTTGTTTTCCCTAACAGCATTATTAGATAAACAATTAAATTAAGATTAGGTTGTGTGTTATTACAGTTGACTGTCAGATAACACAGTAGTTATGTTCTGAAAATGGTGTGTAATAAAAAGAACATGTAACTGAACTGAAGAACATATGGGAAAAATAGGGTTATATTTATTACACCCCTAAAAAAAAAGCCAACTAAATTTTTATAGGTTTCTAAATTGAAAAATAAAAATGATAATAATGTAATTGTATATGGATACAGTGATGCTTATATTTAACAAAATACTTATAGATTTAAAGATTACATAAATATTACTTCTTACCTTAAATTCTGGTTGCTGGTGCATATCGATGATTTTGCTAGGTGTGGCCCTAATGGGCTAAAGTAGAAGGTTGGAGATTGTTAACTGAGGTGGATGGATTAGGCTCTTGCACTGATGTTGATAGTTGTGCTGGAGTATTGAGAAATCTGTAATGCATCTCTGGTCTCTTTACCCTGCAGTACTTTATACAGCAGATGGTGGCATCATCAGCCGCTCTAGACCCTGTTTCAGAGCAGTGCTTCTAGATTTGTCAGGGTACCTTCAGTAAAAAATGTCTGTTAGCTTAGCAGCAACATGGAACTGCTCATATAGCTGTTGCAATACTAACTTTTCTTCATCTTCATCTGTTATCTGCCTCCATCGTATCTGGACATTGGGCTTTGCAAACAATTCCTCTGAACTTCTTTCATCATCATCATCTAACAGTTCATTCATATCTTCCTGCATATCTTTAAAGCAATTTCCTAGCTAAATGAACATTTTCCTGCACCTGGCTCTGAACTGAAGGAAAACCTGTGAAATTATTCACCACACTACGCCAATTTTTTCAGCCTGCATTTAACGTTGAATGGGACATTGGCTCCATGCACTTCTAACATAGCTGATGGCATCCAAATGTTAAATTTATGTCAAAAGTCTGGCACTCCAAGCTTGAGTCAGCATCCATTGCTGCAACAAGCTTCTGCATCACTTTTAATGTGTAGTTATACTTGAATGTCATAGTAATTTCACGATCCAGTGGTTGTATTAACGATATTGTATTTGGGAAAAAACCAAATTTTAATGGTGCCATCCGCAAACTTCTGGATGGAGGGGAAATTTCGGGGAAAGAATTTTGATGCAAGATTCTTGATGGAAATACAGCCGGGGAAAAAGTGATGCTTAACCCAAAAAAATCCGGAAAGACCGCATTTAACAATTTAGTTCCCGAAAAAGCCATGTTAGGTAAAATTGTGTTAGAGAAATATAGAAATATAAAAAAGGTTACGTTCCCCGGGGGCCCCAAAAAAACCCAAAAAACTTTTTTTTTTTTTAAAAAAAGATCCAAAAAAAAGGGGTATGTAATTGTAGTTCATTATGTATGTATTATGTTGTTTTTTTGTTAAGACTACAAAGCAGTATATTTTTTAAATTAAATTTGGGGGTGGGGGTTTTTGGGGAAATTCAAGAGAGGGGGAGTTATGCTGTGGCCCACTGGGCTGAGGTGGATGGGAGGTTTTTATAATATTTGGGCTGAGGGCAACTTTTAAATCATTCAAATTCAGCCCCCACAGTAAGCGCTTTCCCCTGTCATGTCATTCGTGTGCAAATATTCAGTGTGGCTTCAGTAAGTCAGAAAGCCGTGCAAAAGCCCGCGCCTTTGTAAGCAGCGCCACAGTAAGTCAGCCAGCCACAGTAAGTGCAAACCTTTTGGCCCAGTCAAGTCTTCCCCTTTTTCAGAGTTTTGTGTGGTTTTTTCAATAAGTCAGTCAAGTCATTCAGTAAGTCAGCGTCATTTGTAAGTCAGTTGTCATTTAAAGACAGTCGCCCTAAGCCAAGTCTTTATAAGCGTCAACCTTCGGAGCGCTTGGCCCAGTAAGCCCTTTGTCAAGTCATTCAGTAATCAGTAAGTCTTCCCAAACACAAGCATTCAGTGTTGTATTTAGAAACAGACGCCCTTAGTAAGCTGCGTATTCAGTAAGTCAGCTGCTTCAGTAAGTCAGTGCCCAACTTCAGCAGCCCCCAAAAAACCGTAAGTCAGTTTGTACATTGGGGTCGCCCTTAAACCCCAGTGTGCCCCAAAGCACAGTGTCAAATTAACTTAGTAATCAGCGTATTATTGTGGTTTTAAATTTCAGAATAGCTTCCCAGTAAGTGAAAGCATTCAGTGCGAAAGTCATTCAGTGTACCGTTGTCATTCAGTGTCGTAGGCATAATGAAGGCGGCTTCAGTAAGCGCGAGCATTCGAAGCTAAAAATCATGTCACAGGCCCGAAATCAGTCGTCATTTAGAACAGTAGTTTTCGAAGTCAGCGAAACCCCAGTGCGCCCAATTCGAAATAGCCCTTTAGTGTCAGTCAAGTCATTCATTGTCGTCAGCAAGCTTCAGTAAGCAGCGCCATTCAGTAAGCAGCCCATTTAGTTAAACGTTTTCAGTAAGTCACTTACGAAACATAAGCCCTTCAGTAAGTCAGCCTTCATGTGTAATCCCCGTAAGCGTCAAGTATTCAGTAACCTGCTCCCGAAACGCGCATTCAGTAAGTCAGCCTTCAATAAGAAGCCGTCCATAAGCGTCTTATTTAGTAAGTCAGTCAAGCATTCAGTAAGTCAACGCATTCAGTAAGTCAGTCAAAAATTCAGAAGCCAGTCAAGCTTCATAAGTACGCGTATTTCCCCCGGCTCAAGTCCAGTAAGTCAAAGGGCATTAGTAACAAAGGCGTCATTCAGAATCTCCCCATTTACTAAGCGTCAAGTCATTCACTGCCGTCGTATTCAGGTCACGCCCCCGTAAGCGTCAAGCTTTTTGTGTCAAGTCGTAGAAAGTCAACCTTTCCCCGTGGGGGGCAAGTCTTTCCCCGAAAACCGTCAAGTCTTCCCGGGGGAAAAATCTTTTTTGAAAAGGGTCAAGTCCCCCAAAAACCCGCCGGTCATTCAGTAAGAAAAAATAAAATTTTTTGGTGTTTAAACCATTCAAAAAACGGGTAAAATCTTTCTTTTGGGTAAAGTCAAGCCTTTCCAGTAAGTCATCATTTTCAGGAACACTTGTATTTACTTTGCCAAATTTTCCCAAGATTTAAAAAAATAATGAAAAAAAAAATTATGAAAATTAAACACAGAAACCTTCCAGATTATTCCCCCACTGATTTCAATGGTGTAACCCACTAGCACCCCCAAAAATTTTTTTTCCCCCCGGAACCCCTTTAAAGAAACGAGGTTGAAAATGCCGAATTCTTCAATCGTAAGGGCCAAAAAACTGTGTAAATGAAGTCACTGAAAACCCGTTATTTTTTCCAAATGTATATCATTTTTTTTTTTCCTGCTTCCAAATTTGGGCAAAAGGGTTAAAATATCCCTTTTGGGCATAGGGGGGTTTTTCCCCTTTGTGGAGTTTAAAAAAAAGGGGGGCCCTTTTTAAAAGGGGAGCACCAGTTAATTGAGCACCACAGAGAAAAAAACACGGCAAACACCCGGGGTTCACTGATGTAGTTTTTCACTTTTTTAAAAAGGGGAAAAGGGGTATTGCCCCCAGTTTAGTGGCTTTGGGGGGTGGGGCCCCAAAATGGTCGGGGGAAAAAAAAAAACCCCTTAAAACCCATGTAACTTTTTAAAACCCCGAATCCCTTATAACCTACCCTAAGAAAAAAAAAAATTTTTGGGGAAGGGGGAATAGGGCCCCAAGGGTGGCTGGCGGGTTTTATCTCTTCTGTCTTTTTTAAAATATGTCTATTTTCTGACTGTCTGTCTCGGGTTCATCTGTCTCAAAAAATAAACACAATTATCATAGTGTAAATTCCCCGGGCCCCCCCAAAAAAAAAAAAAAGTGCTAACTGTGAGAAAAATGCAAGCTTGAGGGGAAATATAAAAACCCCTTTTTGGGGTTCCATGGGGCCTCTGAGACAGAGAGACAAGCAGAAAAAAAAAAGAGAGACAAGCGGGGAGAGACAAAAAGAGAGACAAGCAGAGAGACAGAAAGAAAACAAAGAAAAAAGATAAGGAAAAGAGAAAAAAAAATTTTAGACAGATAGACGGGGGCTAGAGGGGAAGATAGAAAGCTAGAAGAAGATATACAGAGATTTTGAAAAAAAATTTTTTTAAAAATAAAAAACAAATAAAGGGGGGCAGCCATCAAACCCCTTTTTATCTTATCCTAAAAACCCGGGGGATCACAAATGCCCCACCACTTATCTTATCACTGCACTGCGAGGAGGACTGACACTTGTCTTACATCGGAAAAAAAGGGAATTTAAATTATATCCCCCCCACGACCCAAAACATTACTGGGACCTAAAAATTTTTTTTTTATAAAACCCGAAAATATAATGACCAAGGCAGGTGTAAATGCCCCCTGTCAGTGTGCTTGTGTAACAGGAAAAATTTTTAACCCCCAAAAAAGTGTTTAAAAAAAAAATTTTTATGAAAGACAAGAACTACAGGAAAAATTTTTAAAATTTTTTGAACAAAAAAATTTAAAAAATAATAAAAAAAAAAAAAAAGGGGGGGAAATTTTCCCAAGGGGGAGGACTGTGTTTCCCAGGGGGAGCATCCACCCCAATTCCCCGGGCCCCCTATTTTGGGAAGTACTGACCCTTAAATTTTTTTTTACCAAAAACCCTTTAAAAAAAAGGCTCTTCTTTTTTTATACGTACAGTGGTCCCCCGGTTAACGATGGCCCCCCCCCCTTTTTTTAAGTTTTTTTTTTTAAATTTTTTTTGTTTTTTTTTTTGGGGGTCTTAAAAAGGGTAGTCTTTTTTCATTATTCCTTTGGGGGTTAAAAATTTCCCCCCAAAGGGCACTTTGGAAAAAGCATTCTGGAAAAAAAAATTGTTAACTGAGGAAACTGTTAAAAAAAATTTTTTAAATATTCGGGGTTTGGGGAAAAGAACGAAACAGTGGACCCCGGAAATCGGTTTTTATTATCCATCGTTTTTTTTGGCCCAAATTTTTCCCCGGGGAAACGGCCTTTTCCCCTTTTCAGCTCACGCCCCAGACCTGTCAAACCCGAAAGGGGGCCCCCATGGGGTGGAGCCAGCCCCCTTTTTTTACCCTTTTAAAAAAACCCCCCGCCTCATTAAAAAAATTTTAAAAAATTTTTTTTGTTGTTGGGGTTTTTCATTGGGAAAATAAGCCCCCATGGGCCCCAAAAAAGCCTTTCCCGGGCACCCTGGGGCAAAAAATTGAGGAACACCTCAACTGAAGAAAGAGATTGAGAAAATATGAGTGGCGACCCGGGGGGTGGTTTTCCGGGGTGAAGGAAAAAAAAAAATCAAAATCCTCCCATCCCAAAAAAAAAAAGAACCCGGGAAGCCCCAAATTTTTTAAAATTTTAAACCCCCCAAAAGGGATAAAAAAAAGGGGTGAAGTTGAGAAGTTGGTTGGGGGGGACAACAAAAAAAAGATAGCAGGTGATAGTGTTTCCATGGCAAAATTTTTAAAAAGGAAAGGGGGGATGCAGATCGCCAAGACAATGCCTGGGAAAACCCGGTTGGGTGCCCAAAAGGGTTTTAAAGCCAGCAAAGGCTGGTTTGAAAAATTTTTTAAAAAAGGGCATACACAGTGTTGGAGGGGGGGTAGGCAGCCAACAGGGCAAACGTTGCCCAAAAAATTTTTTTGGGGAAATTTTAAAGGGGGTTTATAGACAATGAAAAATTTTTCCCCAACAAATGTTTAATTGTATGAAATAGGCCCCCTTTTTTTTAAAAAAGCCAAAGAGGACCTACATTACTCAGGGGGAAAAATTTACTGCCAAAAAGGAAAAGCCTTTTTAAAAACAACCCCCTGTTGTGCAGTAATGCCCGGATTTTGGGGGGTTTTTCTTTGTATCACCTTTTTAAAACCCCGAGTGTTCAAGAAAAAAAAAAGAAAATTTGTTGTTTTAAACCCCCGGAGGGTCACAAAAAGGGGGTTTTTGTGGAATGGCTCACTGGGGGTTTTGGGGTGAAGAAAAACCCCCCGGGGAAAAAAAATTTTTACTCAATGCCCCCGCTACTGGGGGAAAGCCCCCTTTATCCTCCCCAAATTTTTAAAACTATTTGTCCCAGAACTTCAGTTTTATAAAAGAAGTTTCCCACCACCCCCCATCCAGCCCATGGAACCCCCCCGGTCATTTCTAACTGCCGGGAACCCCAAAAAAAATGTTTTAAAAAGGGCCTTTTTCCCCGGGCACTAAATTTTACCCCAAAAAGTTCTGGAAAAATCACTTTTTATCCCTCCAGATAGGCCTTAAGGGAAGGCTTGGGAGGGGGACTGGGGGTTTTAAACCCCCTTGGAATTTTTCGGATTGTGTTGAAAGGGATTTTGAAGGATTTGAGGCTGACCCTGCCCCAAACCCTGTGCCAGTTGTGGAAGATATTGTGGCATTGGGGAACAGCCCGGGGGTTTTGGGGGGGGGGGAGGGGGAAAAAAGTTTGGAGGAGCACATGGTAGACCTAACCACTGAAGAGCTGAAAGAGTTTTGGAACAGCATCAGACGAAAGAGGAAATTGATTTTTAGGAGGAGGATGGACAGGGTGAGGTAACTTTTCAGAGATTAAGGAAATTTGTTCCATGGGTTTTATTTTTCAGACATTTGTTGAAAACACCACCCCCGAGCAAGCTGAAACAAGCCATATCTGCAACATGTTCAGTGACAGAAAACCTTTTTCCCCCCTTTCCCCCAAAAAAATTTAAAAGGCGCGGGAAAAAGATCCTCTTGGGAAATTTTTTTCGGGCAGGGCAGTGACTCTGCTGGTCCAAAAAAAGGAATTTTAAAAATGTTTTTGTATGAAAACTATAGTTAATCTTTACAAAATTAAGTTTTGTGAATTTTTTTATGTCTGGGGGTTAATTGTATTTACATTATTTCTTAGGGAAAAAAGGTCAAAATTTGTTTTTGGCCCCGGTCCTGGAAGGTTGGGGGCCTTTTTTTGGGGGGCCACAAAATTTTGGCCGTTTTTGGGTTAAACTAGTCAAAAAAATTCCTGTCACCCTGCTCACTGGTGTAACCCCATAGAATTTAAGGTGGTTTTTTTACACAGTAAATAACCTGGTCTTACACTTAAAATACCAGGCATTACCACAAAAACAACAAGTAACCTTTGCTCCCTTTTAATCATGGTGCACTTTTTTTGCTGACAGAATTCTTTTTGGGGACCTCCCCAAGAGGGGTTTTAACCCCTTTTTTCCCATGACCCTTCCCCCGAATTTCAGGGAACTCCCCTTTAAAAAATTTTGAAATGGTGAACCTTTAAAAAAGGAAGATAAAAAAAAATAAGGAAGCCCCTTTTATTAAAAATACAAACAAAACCTTAAAAAATTTATATCTCCTCAAAAATGCCAGAACATTGCAAATTCCACAGATCATAAAAAAACCCCTTTTTTCCCCTTCACTGGGGGAGGGGAATTGTTTGCACCATAAATCTATAAAAGGGAGGAGAGGGGACGGGGAAACCCATTCCCTCAATCCCCGCCTTTTCGTTTTGCAGTTTACCATTTGGGAATCCAACCTCGCAGCAATAGGTTGGAGGGGGATCACGGCGTCACGGTTTTAAAAAATGGGAAGTTGTCCTGCAATTTCCCCAAAAAGTCGGGGCTCTTGTTCAGAAAAACACTTTTCCGAGAATCCCCCGAATTTGAAGAAATTCACCTTTAAAACATCAGTATCATGATACCCTTGATGAAAAAGGGGCTTAGTCTCACAGTAAAAGGGGGTCCAGTCCAAAGAACTTTTATGGTGTCATTCACTGCCAAAAGATGAACTGATATCCTCCGGAAAAAGCATTCAGCACTATAGAATCCGGAGAGTCATCATCTGAGGAAGAAAGTTTGTCACCATCCCCAACTCTTTTCAAAAATTAATTTAAATTTAACCCCACTTTGTCACAGCTTTGTTGTAATTTCCATGGGAAATATTCAGGAATTCACACAAAAAAGAAAACCCAAAAGGCAACCTTCGTTAAAAAAAGTCATCCTGCATCTCTTCCCCGAAGAAGATTTCTTCGCCGACGACCCCGTTTCCCAAAAGCATTGTTATTTCCTCTCAAAAAGCAACATTTTTAATCTTTCCACGTGAGAACCAATGATCTCTGTGTGAAATAGGGGAACAAAAAATGCCCCATTTCTTCCTAACACTTTAAAAATCATTGAAGTCTTTACTCCCCCGGATATGGTTCACAATATTTAAATCCTTAACTTTTGAAGTCCCGGGGGGAGAGTCTTCATTGCCAAAGCATGCCGATGAATCATACGTGAGTGGGAGACATGCGGACACGCAAAGGGTTTTAAGCCCGGGTTTGCAACTGGTCATAGGAGCCCCATCTGTAACACTCCAAAGGGAGCCAGCTCTGTTTTAAAACCCTTTGGGGGGGACAGGGCCCTTTTGGAAAACTTTTTCAAAGGGGAAAAAAATTAAAAAAAAATTTTTTTATCTTATGAAATGATAAGTTTTGTTTTTTAAACTAAATGGGTAAACAAAATTTTTTTTATAATACTTACAGATATGGAGGCTTAGGACCAAAATTTAACCGCTGACAGCAACATGGTGACTTGTTGGCGTTTGTTTATTTTTTTTTTTTCTACTTTTTTTTTTTATTTTTAAATATTTTTTTTTTTCAAGTAATTTTTTATGTCCTGTGAGATCAATATAAACCATATTTTGTATATAAACCACTCTTTGTATACTACACAATAACTGCTGGCTGACTGGCTGAACAGCGACTGCCTGACCAGCTGGCTCCCCTGACCAGCTGGCTTCCCAAAAATCAGCTGGCTGGCTTGCTGATCGGCTGGCTGGCTGGCTGGCTAGCTGACCAGCTGGCTTGCTGATCAGCTGGCTGGCTGGCTGGCTAGCTGACCAGTGGCTGGCTGGTTAAAACAGCTGGGCTGGATGGATGGCCAGTCGACTGGCTGGCCGGGCTGACCAGTAGCCGGCTTTGCTGACCAGTTGGCTGGTTTTGGTTTTGGCTCTGACCAGCTGGCTGGCTGGCTGGCTGGCTAGCTGACCAGCGGCTGGCTGGCTGGCTGGCTGGCTGACCGGCGGGCTGGCTTTTGGCGGCTAGCTGACCAGCTGGCTGGCTGGCGGGCCCTGTGACCAGCTGGCTGGCTGGCGGCTGGCTGACCAGCTGGCTGGCTGGCTGCTGACCAGCTGGCTGGCTGGCTGAACAGCTGGCTGGCTTGTGGCTGACCAGCTAGCTGGCTGGCTGGCGGCCAGTTGGCTGGCTGGCGGCTGACCAGTTGGCTGGCTGGCTGGCTGGCTGGCTGAACAGCGGGTTTTTGCATGGATTGTAAACCCCGGTGGCTGTGTCTCTATCTCACAGGAACACATAAATACAAAACATAGTGTAAATTACCTAGGATACACTAAAATATAATAATAATAATAATAATAATAATAATAATTATAATAATTATTATTATTATTATTTTTAAAGGGAAAGGGTGTGTCAGTTTTTCCCCTTTTAATCTAATTACAAAAGTGACATTTGAAGAGGGGTGAGGGTCCTCTTATCTTATTTATTATGCTAAACTAATTACTGTTGACATTTGATGCCTTCGCCTCCCTCCCTCAACCCCTGCCTCCCTCCCCCCCTGCCACTCCCCCTGCCTCCCCCCCTGCCAGCCAGCCGGGGGTTAGCCTCGTCTTATAAAGAGTGATGACATTTGACAAATGGGATACTCACCCTTTCCCCTTTTTTTTTTTTTCACTGTTTTATTTTCCTGTCTCTCTGTCTTTCTGTTTTAGAGACAGTCACTATTGAACCAACACTGCCACATCTGAGTCCTGATATATTTTTGCCAGTCTGGATATTTTTGGGCTATTCTATAATTTCCCTATGTATTTATCCTTTGTAATTTACACTATGTATTTACCCTGGTTTTTACACTGTATTTATGTGTACCTGTGTGACAGCCAGCTAGCTAGCCCAGCCAGCCATCCTGCCTGCCTCCCCCTGCCAGCCAGCCAAGGCCAGCCAGCCAAGAAAATCAGCCTTCCCCCATTGTCTTCCCCACTCCCCCCCCCCCCCCTGTTTTCCCCCCTGCCTTCCCCCCCCACCCCTGTCTTCCCCCCCTTTCCCCCTCCCCACTGCCTTCCCCCCCCCCCCCTGTCTTCCCCACTCCCCACGGGCCTTCCCTACCACTCCCCACTGCTAAGTGAGGTTTTCCCCTTACCCATGGCTTGGTGACAAGGTGTACTGAATTACCACTCCCACAATGCAATCGGGTGAAATAGCATTTTCTGCACACTTTTCCACATAGACCCATTCTATCATATGCTGGCTTACCAACTTTCTCCCCCTCGATTTGAAGCCCGCTAGAATTTACACGTAAATAGTACCCCCCAACCCCCCGCTTGTAAAACGTACTAGTACGGAACCCACCCCAAAAGGGTTGGGAAAGGCTTCAAAAGGGGGTTTTAAAAAAACTTCTCCACAAGTGGTTTGTCCCCAAAAATTGAGGGGAACAAGTACTCCCACTTCATAACTTCCCTGTCAAGGTAACGAACATAAACAAGAAGTTGGGAACATGGGAAAAACATCCGTTGACTCATCCAGATGCAACGAATACACTGGACTACTCCCCCAGAAGCCACTACTTGCAGCAGAATATCCTCATTCATGTATTAATATTGGTTTGAATTACCGACAATATGTTAAGTAAAAGGACACAAATCAACTAATGTGACTTTTTTTTGTGGAAAAATTTGCTCTCAAGGAGCTTTGTCAAGCCGTTATGGCGCCAAAACTCCGGGAAAAGGGGAACTTCCTTTAAAGTCACATTAATTTGGTTTTCCTTTTATAACATCCCTTCATGTCCGAGATCAGACTTCTGGCCTTTTCATTGAAAGGGGAAAATTTCCCTCAACTTGTTTGCCTGCTGTTCTCCAAAAACCACCGTTGTTTCCCCGAATGCAAGGCAATCAGGTCTTTGCCAATGGTATGGGGCTTCTTGGTCTGCAGTTTTAGAGCAATTCTTTTGAAGCCTCCAAGCTGCTTCATTCTGATGAGTGAAGTGACCAGTGGAATCGATACGATTGGCCTTCAGAGAAGCTTCTTTTGCAAAAAAACCCCAAACTTTTTTCCCCCAGATGGCTGTGGGAAAGACTCAAAAAGGACCTTCAGTTTGTTTCTTTTTACTCGGGCTCAAAACTTTAGTGCAACGACATACTGTTTCGGCTTACAGAGTTCTGAATGATGGTTTTGAAAACCCCTCTTTTTAGAAAGGCTTCATTGTATGTATGCTTCTTGGCAGACATTGTGCAAACAGGAAACTGCCTTGGGAGTCATGGAGTAAGGCGACATACGGACATCCCCACTGCAATATGAACTGACTGGGGACTGATTGTGGATGATGTGTTTACTGTGGGAGCCCACCGCACATGTGATCAGTGATGCCCTCACCAAACTGGAAAAAAAGCCCAAGGGAATTCAAATACAGCAGAACCTCAACAAGATTTTTAATCTTTTTTGGATCTAGCTGTAACTCAATTTCCGTATATCAAATCAATTTTCCTCTTTTTAAAGTAATTGAAATGCATTAATCTTTTCCCCGGGGAATTCCCTCTCTGGAGGCAAGGAAAATACTTGAATATGATGCTAATATCAATTCTGGCTTATTTATCTATCACAATTCATCTAATATGATATAATAAACAATATAATTAAAAATAGAAACATGATATATACAGTAGGACCCGTTTTTTCGATGTTTCACCTTAGGGGCCGTTCTGTTCATATGGGGGTTCAAATTATGACCAAAACTTTCTATGGCGAGCGGTCTTTCAAATAGGGCGCACGCCACCCGGTTTGTTTACTTTTTCCGTGAGAACATCTCTCTTTTTGTAATAATCACTCTTGGGCACTTTAAAACGTCCTTTTTTACATCAATATAGACATTTTCATTAATCCATCTATGATATTATCAAAAAAATTATCCCAAAAACACATTACATAGCATATAAACATGCTGTTTATATGCTATGGGGGTCCCGGGCGAATAAAAACAATAAAAGTGGACCCCCCCGGTTCTTTCCCCACCTCAAACTCGAACTATTATGTAAGTGTTTTTTTAAAAAGAGCCTTTGTAAGTGAATTTTTGGGGTCTGAAACAACAAATCTAATTTACATTTGTCCTTATGGGAACAAATTCGTTTTTAAAGGGCACTCGAACAGCATTCGGGAAAAATTTTTGCGAAAACCGGGGGTCCACTGTCAGTGGTACCCCCTTACGATGGTCCCAAACCCCCTTTATGTAAGTTTATTTTTAAATGCTTTTGAAAGGGTATATTTTGGGGGTGAAAAAAAGGGTAGTCTATTTTACATTATTCCTTTTGGGGATAAACGTTTGGTAATGGCACTTGAACAGCATTCTCGAACGAAAAATACCCCTTTCCCCTGTACTAATATTAATCACTCGGGGGGACATTAAATGTCTTATTTTCGTTAATATAGACATTTTCATTAACCCCTCTATGATATTTTTTTCAAAATTATATAAGAAACACGAAAAGCATATAAACATGGTGTTTATAGTCTGTTTCGGGCAGAGAGAAAAAAATTTTTCCACCCCCCCTTTAAAACATAACACTTTTGTGTTTCGGGATAAAAAAATTTCCCCCCACTTCCCTTTCCCTTTTTGATGGCATCTAAAGGTGGGTGATAGAAACGATTAAACTCAGTGAACATGTGGGGCTTTTTAGGGTCTTGAGGGGTTTTTGGGAGCCAGGCTACTTGTGGGGCTTTTGGTAGCCCCCCCTTGTGGACCTGTTAGCCAGGCTACTTGTAGGACTTTTGGGAGCCAGGCTCTTTTGGGGGGTTTTGGTAGCCAGGCCTTTTGGGGCTTTGGGTGGGGGGCTACTTGTGGGAAAGGGGGGGCCCGGCCTTGTAGGACTTTTTAGGGGCCCCCCTCTTGTGGTTTGGTAGCCAGGGTACTTGAGGACTTGTGGTAAACCAGGCTACTTTGGGGGGTTTTGGTAGCCAGGCCCCTTTTTTGGGGGGGAAAAAAACCCCCCGCATTCACCTGGTTTGTTTTTTTTATGTGGGTGGGGAGGGGAGGGAAAGGGGGATGGGATGGGATGGGGTGGGATGGGATGGGAGGGAGGGGGGGGGGAGGGGGGGGGGGGGGAGGGGGGGGGAGGGGGGGAGGAGGAGGAGGGGAAGGGGGGCCCCGGCTGGCTATCCACACTTCCCAAACCTCCCACACGACTTTTTACAAGTAAATACTTTACCTCTCACCCCATTAAGACCATTAAGACTACAAATATTTTAAGGGGAAGTAAATTTGGGGTACTGTATATGCATTGTATCCTCTGGGGGGCTTTAAGCATCGTAGTCTAGTATGTGTGGGTGGGGTGGCCAGGAGGGCTACCATCCTACCACACCTGACTTCTTACAGTAAAAAAATACTCACCGTTGCCCACCCTTAAAACTACAAATATTTAGGTAAATAATGATTGTACTAACTTAAACAGGGGGTACCCCGGTTTACATATTTTTCATTCAGAATGCTGTTCAAGTGCCATTCCCAAAAAAAATTTATCTCCTTAGAAATGTTGTTTAAAAAAACTAGTCCTTTTAGACCCCAAAATTACACTTACAAAAGCATTTTAAAAAAAAAACTTACATAAAGGGTAGTTTGGGGACCATCGAAAAGGGTACCCACTGTTTTGTTAAAAAAAACTTTTACCTGGCATTTATATGCATTTATAAATGGAAAAAAAAGGAATTCTTCTTTTGTGAAGTTCTGCTTTCCCGGGAGTAGCCCAAACCTAACCTGCCATATAATTTGGGGGCCCCCTGTACTCTAGAATGAATAAAAATAGGCCATAATATGGCGAGTGATGGTGGTGGCGGCAGCGGGGCCATTCCCCTCCCACTCTGACCCAATAGTATCTTCCCATGCTCTTATTATAAAAAGAAAATGGAGTGTGTGAAAGGGTAACTGCACTGGGTCACTAGTTTCATAAGGGAAAAAACTGAAACAATGTACAGTGGTATCTCAGTTCGAGCTTTTCGTTCCAGAAGGCTGTTTGAGTGCTGATACTGAACAATTTGTTCCATAAAAATAATGTAAATTAAAGGGTTTTCCCAAATTTAGACCCCCCAAAAAAACACTTAAAAAGCACTTACAAAAATACACTTACATAACTGTTTGAGTTGGGAGCTGTTAGTATGCCGAGGTAAACCCCTGTAGTATTTATAAATAAGAAAAACTATAAAAAAATTTGTTCCCGAAAAGGGTGTTTGAGTCCGTACCCAAACAATTTGTTCCCATAAGGAATAATGTAAATTAGATTAATTCATTTCAGACCCCAAAAAAACACTTACAAAAACACTTACAAAAATACACTTACATAATTGTTTGAGGGCTGTTCGTATGCCGGGGACCATATTTATAAATAAATGTATAACATAATAAAACATAACACAGAATGTAAAGAAAAAAAAGTGGTTTTTAAAAAAGGGGGTACGTACACTGGCGGTGGTGGGGGGGTGGAGGAGGGAAAAGGGGGAGAGGGGAAAGGGGTAAACTATTTCATTTCGCCGTACTGTCTCCCAAACAACTCGCATACCACCTCGTGTTTTTTCAAAAATTTCATCTGTAATTCCATGGACATCATTCTTTTTTTTTTCTCAGCACAGTCCTTTGCACTTACTTTTTTAGGACCCATGGTTAAAAAAAAAGAAATTTGGCAAAATAATTTTAGAAAATACAAGAAAAACAGGGGAGAGAAATGCCAACGGCAAGGTAAACAGTGCGCTGTCCAACTAGTACAGTGGTACCCGACTTACATATTTTTCATTCCAGAATGCTGTTCAATTCCAATTCAAACAATTTATCCCCAAAGAAATGATGTAAAATAGACTAGTCCTTTTAGACCCCCAAAATTACACTTACAAAAGCATTTAAAAAAATAAACTTACATAAAAGGGTGAGTTTGGGGACCATCGTAAGTCGGGGTACCACTGTACTAGTGACGATGTTCTGAAGCTCCTCAGTATTATTACAGTGGAACCCCAGATTTCGTACCTAATCCATTCCAGAAGGTCGGTCTAAATCCAAAGTACAGTAGACCGTCATTTAACACGGTAGTTATGTTCCTGAAAATGCTGTGTTAGATGAACTGAAGAACTTACGGGAAAAATAGGGTTATGTTCCTGGGAGCCCCCAAAAAGCCAAACAACTTTTTTTTAGACAAACAGATTTTACAAAAATAAAAGGAATATGTAATTCTAGTTCATTGTCGTGATGTATTATGTAGTTTTTACTGCTTAAGACTACAAATGCAACAGAAATAATAGTATTTCTTACCTTAAATTGTGGGTGCTGGTGTTTGTCGATGATTGTGACAGGGGGAAAGTTATGCTGTGGCCCCACTGGGCTGAGGTGGATGGTAGAGGTTCTGGCAAGTCGATGGTTGTACTGGAGTGTGCATAAATTTGTTCAATTTTACCCCCCGCAGGGACATTATACAACTGGGGAGGCATCAGCTGCTCTATCTTTCAGGGTCTTCCAGTGAAAAAGTCTAAAGTCATTCAGTAAGTCAGTCAAGTCATACAGTCAGTCAGTCAGTCAGTAAGTCATTCAGTCAAGTCAGTAAGTCATTCAGTCAAGTCATTCAGTCATTCAAGTCATTCAGTCAGTCGAGACATTCAGTCAGTCAAGTCATTCAGTCAGTCAAGTCATTAAGTTATTCAGTCAAGTCATTAAGTTATTCAGTCAAGTCAGTAAGTTATTCAGTCAAGTCAATAAGTTATTCAGTCAAGTAAGTTATTCAGTCAAGTCAGCAAGTTATTCAGTCAAGCCAATAAGTCATTCAGTCAAGTCAGTATGTCATTCAGTCAGTCAGTCAAGTCAGTAAGTCATTCAGTCAAGTCAGTAAGTCAGTCAATCATTCAGTAAGTTATTCAGTAAGTCAGTCAATCACACAAACTCATATTTACCTCATTTAATGTGCACAATGACGATTCATTACGGCCACAGGTTATCTCTTGTCTAATACATTTCTCTG
>WNWK01039808.1:0-17273 GCA_009830355.1 Cherax destructor
ATATACAGTTACATAAATAGTTCCATAAATACAGTTACATAAATTATCATACATAGCAGCATGTGTAGATTAATTACCTAGGAGCCCATGTAATAACTTATTATTTAAACCTTAAAAGTTAAAATAGGTAAGTAACTCTAGGCTGGAATACTGCTGTACACTAACTGCCCCTACAAGGCAGGCGAAATTGCTGACCTGGAGTGTACAAAGAACTTTCACGGCACACAAGTACGATAAGGCACATAAATTACTGGGAACGGTTGAAGGCCCTTGATTTGTATTCCCCGGAACGCAGGCGAGAGAGATACATGATAATATACACTTAGAAAATCCTAGAGGGATTAGTACCAAACTTGTACACGAAAATCACTCCCTATGAAAGCAAAAGACTCGGCAGGAGATGCAACATTTTCCCAATGAAAAGCAGGGGTGCCACGAGTACACTGAGATAAAACACAATAAGTGTCCAGGGGCCAAGACTGTTCAACTGCCTCCCAGCATACATAAGGGGGATTACCGATAGACCCCTGGCTGTCTTCAAGAAGGCACTGGACAGGCACCTAAAGTCAGTACCTGACCAGCCGGGTTGTGGTTCGTACGTCAGTTTGAGTGCGGCCAGCAGTAACAGCCAGGTTGATCAGACCCTGATCCACCACGAGGCCTGGTCTCAGACCGAGCCGCGGGGGCATTGACCCTCTAAACCCTCTCCAGGTAGCTATGTGAAAAGCAGTTACAATAAGGTAAACTGAGTTATTCACGTCATCAACATCAGTCTACTGAACAAGTACAAATTCAAATACAAACACAAAAGCATGTACAAATTTCATTTCTTTGTGTAGCATATAAAATGTAGCTTACCAGTAATTAAACATTGTTCAGCACAAAGAAAGCCACAAGCATGCGTGTGCATTTCGGGCAAACAATTATTCGTCTTTTCAAATATTCCTGAAGTTAATAACCTCTACTGTGCTTTGCAAATTTCAGTTTAATACATGGCCTTTCTTGTCCGCTTCAGACTTTCAAAATTCAAATTCAATGGAAATAAGTCACGTGGACTTTTTTTGGGGTTATCCTAGATAATTTACACATGTTACTTATGTATGATAATATGTGTAACTATGTATTTATGTGTACCTGTACCGAAATAAACTTACTTACTTACTCTTATACTGTAGAGATAATGTAGTTTACGTGAAATAAAGCACTGTTAGGTACAAAAGAAAGCCACTAGTATACGTATGCATTTCGGGCAAACTTTGACTTTCGGTCATCCTAGGTAATTTACATATGTGTTCAACTATGTATGATAATTATTATGTGTACCTATACCTAAATAAACTTACTTACTAAAAACTACTGAAGAATTAGACTATTTAGTAGGATTTTTTTGTGCAGTAATTGCAATTATTTGTACAATAAGAAAGGCTCATTTCGCCACCCGACTCTTGAGGCATACGGGTGTGCTGCACTGAGCTCTGTCCCCTGGCGGCAACTTTGGACAACTCTGTTTTCACCAACATGGCGGCAGCCAACAGATGGAGGATCAACACTGTGTGTATAGATATGCTGGTTGGGGCACTGCAACCAACGACTGTGGCCACTGTTTTACCCTTGATACTACGAGATGTATACGATATTGACACGGCTGATCTCTACAGTGTGGCATTGAATGGGGTAAACAGAGTCTTCGTTAAACTACTGATGGCGACGGCGTACGAGAGACTGATTGATAAACATCAGGATAAGATCTACACTGTGAATTCGACTCTACAGGTATGTCTGAAGGACGTATCCCGTACGTACACTTGGGTACGGATATGGAATGTTCCGTTCGAAATGGACCATGAGGACATCAGCAAGGTATTCAGTGCATATGGGACTGTACATATGGTGAAGGCTGGTAGATGGACCGAGGGGCCCCTGGAGGGCCTTCCAGAATGTTCATTCTCGTTAAAAATGACGCTAAGACACCCCATACCGTCCTATGTGGTCCTGACGGAATTTCGTACACAGGTGTACGTAATGTATATGGGGCAACGACATACATGCCGTATATGTGGTGCTTATGACCACGTTGCGGCAGACTGTATGAGAAGAGGTGGGCCGAAACCAGGCATAGGTGCAGTTGGTGGGCGAGTGAGAGATGATGACGGTGAGCATGGGAAGGATTGTCTGGTACAAAAAGAGGAGCAGCCACCAAGATTGTGGAGCGACATCGTCGGGGGCGTGGAGGAGCCCTGTCACATGTTACCGACAGTGGCACAGGTGGAGCGGCCCGTGACGGTGGAAGAGGTGGAGCAAACATTGGAAGGATGCATGGACCTGCCATTGGATGAGGTGTTGCAGGACATATTGAATGAACCTTTGTTAGTGCCGAGTGAGGGTGACGGTGGAGGTGTGGGGCAGGAGGTCAGAGTAAGGGCTGACCAGGGGTGTGATGGGTTGGGTTGTCCGGCCTTGGTGAGCAAGACTGTCAGTGCGGAAATACACCAGAGTGAAAGTTACGAGGGTATGGATGTGGTAAGTGGCTCTCGTAAGCGAGCGGGTACAACCTCTGAGAGTGATGACATCTCAACCCCTGCACAGAAGTCATGTAAGAAACCTTTAGTGAAAGCAGCGCAGCTTGAGACAGAAAAGTTACCAGGAACAGCGGGTGGTAAGAACAGTATTAAGGGAGGGAAAAGTGTTACTAAGAGTGGGAGTAAGGGATTGTCTGCAGCGCCGCTGCCACAGAGGTCGAAAGGCAAACCAACCCACTTATTTTCAAGTGTATAACAATTAATGTAAATGGGTTAAGGGCAGAAGTGAAGAGAAGGTGGGTTGAGGGGACTCTACGACGACTTGGTGTGCAAGTGGGATTTATTCAGGAGCATAATTTTAGGTGTGGAAGTGATTTACGATTGAATGGGTACCATGTGTTTGCTGGGTCATCGGAGCGGTTAAAGGGTGGAGTGGCGGTGATTATACAGATGTCGAGCCCTTTTACTTTATTAGCATGGGAAGAGTGGGGGGGATGTCAGGGTGTGAAGGTGGATGGGGAGTGGAGTGGCGTGAGAGTTAGTTTCGTGGGAGTCTATATGCCAGCAGAACAGTCTCGACAGGTCAAGATAGATTTTGTTAATGATTATATGATATATGCTTTGGGGGGCTTGGCTGAGGTGGCTATAGTTGGGGGGGATTTTAATTGTGTGATCCGAAACAAGGATGTGGAGCCTCGGGGGGCGGGTTGTGTGTTAGCAGCGTTAAGGGATTTATTGAATTGTGCGGGTTTAAGAGATGTGGTAGGGGCGGGGGACATAGTGGAGCACACTTTTGTGCGACAGGGGTACGAGGTTAGATTGGATAGACTGTATGTGACAAGTTGGGTGAGAGTGGGTAGGGTGCAAACAATGGATGTGGGTTTCTCGGATCACCGTGCAGTTCTAGCAGATGTGCATTGGGAAGGGGTGGCGAAAATGTATAAAGGGTATTGGAAGTTAAACTCCAGTTTATTGGTTGGGGAGGACAGGAGGATAAGTTTTTGCGTCATGGTGGGTAGAATTTTGGGAACGGGGTAAGGATATGGAGGATGTGATAGGCTGGTGGGAGAATTGTGCTAAGGTGGGTATTCGTGAGTATCATATGAGGTTGGGGAGAGAGGAGGCGTGTTGGAGGTATGGGCTACAAAAATACCTGGAGGGGCAATTGAATAGTTGTTATGAACGGGGGGTAGGGGATGGCATCAGAAAGTGCAGGAGATATTGACTTTGAGGGATAAATTGAAGGAATTGCAGAATGAAAGATTCAACGGGTATCGGGTGAGAGCACGAATGGAGGATGTATTGTGGGGTGATAGACCTTCAAAGCATGTCTTGGGTAAATGTAGAATGAGGAGAGATGTGACAACTGTGGATTGCATGGTAGTAGAGGAAGCGTTCGAAAGTTATGTCTCAGGGCAGAGGATTAGAACGACTGAAGTGATTGGAGTGTATGTAGATAAATGGTTTGAGAGACATATGCGGAGTGTGTTATTGGGGAAGTGTGAGAGGGATGTTATGCTGGATGGAATACGCGATATATTGAGTAAGGAAGATAGGGAGGGAATGGAGGGTCAGATTATGGAGGTGGAGGTGTGGGAGGCAGTGAATGGAATGAGTAGGGGTAAGGCGCCAGGTATGGATGGTATTGTGAATGAATTTTATAGGGAACATTGGGATGTGTTGAGGGGCTGTCTTGTTAGGTTGATGAATAGCATGAAACAAAGAGGTCAAATGGGCAAGGAGCAGGGCATGGGGGTGGTAGTGTTGGTGAAGACAGGTAAGGAGATACAGGCGATGAGTAATTATAGGCCGATTGTGTTGATGAATGCGGATTATAAGATTTTTGCGAAGATATTAGGGAATAGGATAAAGCGTGTGATACACCGAGTGATTGCGGAAGGACAGTGTGGAATCCCGGGGCGTAGTATGATTCAAGGTCATGAGCGTATAAAGGATTTTATCAATTGTGAGCAGGAAGGGGGGGGGGTGTTGGCGCTGGATTGGAAGGGGGTGTTGGCGCTGGATTGGAAGGGGGCTTATGATAGTGTTGAGAGAGTGGCTTTATATGAAATTATGAGGAAGCAGGGGTTTGGGGAGGAAGTGGTAACTTGGGTTGAGACGTTGTATGGTGAGGCAGGTATACAAGTGCAGGTAAATGGGAGACTGGGTAGAACGGTGGGAATGGGTAGGGGTTTGCTCTCTGTCGCAGATTTTGTTTGCTTGTATGCAGGACCCTTTCTATAGGTTGATGGAGGAAGGAGTGGGGAGAGGGACTAGGGGAGCAGAGGAGGGGCCTAGAATAGTAGGGTATGTGGATGATACCACGATTTTGGTGAGCACGGAGCAGGGTTTTGTCAATATTGATAGGATTTTACAAGGGTTTTGTGGAGCGACGGGGATGCGTATTAATTGGGCAAAGTCACGACTGTTGGAGGTGGGTAGATGGGTGGGTGGGAGGCTGGGAGCGGGGTATGGGTGGGTTATTGAGGAGGCCATAAGAATATGTGGTATAATGTATATGAGTGACAGTAAGTTGGCTAGGACTGTGAATTCGGGGAGGGTCGTGAAAGCAGCATTGACTAGGTTAGAGGGTTGGAGGGCAGGGGATCTTATGCTACAGCAACGTGTGCTAGCTGTGAATACGTTAATATACAGCAAGTTGTGGCATGTGGGTGTGATTTTTCCACTATTGTAAACGGATGTGCGTGGGCTGGAGCTAAGGGTCTTTAGGTATGTGTGGGTGGCAGGTAAGCATTGGATTAGAAAGGAGGTGGTTAGGAACCGGGTGGAGTTGGGTGGGCTAGGACTCATAAGTGTTGAACGTAGATTGATGTGTCTGTATGTGAAACGATGTATGGTGCGATAGGGGGGGGAGAGCATGGAACTTGTGTGGGGTGGGTGGAGAGTGAGGTGCACAGGTGGTGGGCAGGAGCGTCGTTGCGACAGTGTTGGGATCTGTTGCGATGTCTGATGGTTATGAGGCATCCGTATAAATTAGCGGCGAGTGCAATGGAGAGGGTGGGGGGAGTAAGCCAGGTGTTAGTAGGTGAGGCGGAGTACCCTGTGTATGATTGGGGATTGATATGGAAGGGGTTCAAGGGTCTGCGTATAACTGCTAGGGATAGGGAATTTATGTACCGGTTTTTACATGGGGCAGTGGCCTCGAAGGCTCTGCTATTTTGGATGAGAATGGTAAGGGATGGGTGTTGTAGAAGGTGTGGATTGGAGGAAACGGTGTGGCATGTTCTGTATTTCTGCGATAGTTTGGGGCAGATGAGGGAGTGGATGGGACGGGTTTTGCGGTACATGGGGGGGGAATTGGAGTGTTAAGGACTATGAGTCTGGATATAAGGGGGGTGAGTCAACAAGTGCGCAGAAGCCTTGCGTATTTAATGGTAGATTTTGTATGTGTCATGGCATTTACGGGAAACGGGTGTGAGGGAGCGGATCAGGGCAGTTGCAGGAAATATGTATATAACCAAATGTAGGAATAGAGTGGTGTATGAAAATAGATGGGAAACAGTGTTTTCGGAGAAATATAAGAACATGGTTGTGGGAGATTTATTGAGTGCTTAGACTGAAAGGGCTCGACATTGGGGATGGGTTGGGGCATATGAAAGTGAGGAGCATGTAAGGGCTGGGGAAGGGGGGGAAGTGTTACAGTGTGCGAGGGTTTTTTAGGAAGATGAGTTATAGTGGGGGGGTATGAGAGTGGGAGTTTAGAGGATGGTGGGTTGTGGGAGACGGAACGACTATGCCTTATGTTATGATGGGAAACGATGGACATGGTAGGATATGGTATGTGTGGTGGGAGACTTGCAGGATGCACTGGGGGGGAGGATCACAGGGGACGTGCCCTGTGGTGGGCGTCTCTGTGTAATTTTTAGGCCGGCATATTGCTATATGAGCATTTTGTGAGTGGGTTTAGGGAGTACCCGGTTGGCAATACTCCATTGAGTGTATAGTGAGAGGTCCCCAAGGGACGGAATATGTTATACTTAAACATACGATAAATGAAGTCTTATTGTTTCATGTAATGATATTTACCAATGTCAACTTGCAAAAGTGTGTTATGATCTGTTGTACATATATTTGGAGAGGATGTCATGTACACTTTTAAGTATTGATTCTTAGCCTTTTGTGCTTTTTTGTGTTTTCTTGTTAGGAAACACCTCTGGTGTATGTATTGTTTCTTGGAAGGGGGGGGGGATAAGTGTATAGGGCTATATTGTGATACTAAGTACTTGATGGTTTTTGTATTTTGCTGTTAGTACGTGGTACTATGAGGAAACAGAACTATAAGGTTGTTTCTTGATTATTCATGTATGAATGGGGCATTGTAGCTGTTATATCCTTTGGTTGGGATGGCATGTTTTTTTTTTTTTTTTGGTTTGGTTTTTCTTGGCATTGTTTGGCCAATATATGGTTTTGGCTTTATATATGTGGTTGGTTTGGATATTGAAAATGACCTTATTTGTTAACGAGCATGTAGATGTATGTGCATTTTGTGTACAGAATTGTTTAAAAAAAAAAAAAAAAAAAAATAATGGTTTCATGTTATTTGGTGTATTACAGTGATACCAGGTCTTCGGACTGATAGGGTAAGACTTTTGCAGAGACAGTGTTTTGTTCCTGTGTGTTTATGGAATGTAATATGATGTTTAATTTTTATTATGGCAGTTGTGGTGTTTAATTTTTGTAACATGTGTGAGCAGGGAGATGGGTATTGTTTGAGATGTGGTTAGGTAAAGGCAGGTTTTGTTTTGTGTATAGTTTTGCTGCAGTTTGTAGTTGTATTCAGATATTTTTCAGTAAAGATAAGACAACCTAGTATCAAGGTTAATAAGAAGGAGATTGATTATATTTGTGTTTAATTTTCTGGTAGGATGTGGAGCTTATGTATATGTTTCACTATGCGAATTTGTCATGACATGTATTTTATATACTGTTCTAAATAAAATATGTAAAAAAAAAAAAAATAAGAAAGGTAGCTAAATGAACAATGGTATAATTTTTAAAAGTATGACTTATTATGTCAATCCGATTCAATGGTCTTTAGTTAAGTAGGATTTCTTGAGCAGTTAACTACATTTATGTGCACTACAATAAATGTTGCTAATGTACGAAAGGCACAATTTTTAAAGTATGATTTAAAATTGATTCCATGATCCTCGGTTCTGTGGAGTGATTGAACAAAGATCGTAAAGATAGCGAAATTACTTAGCTGCAGTATAGATATAATAGGACAAGATGAGTAGTTAATTGTCTATGGGAGCTGGAGGGAGACTGGAAAAACAGGGACAGGGTTAGATGAACTGGTTTTGTTTGATATAGCATATTGCAGGTTCGGTTATCTTTGGGAAGATGAGGTGCTTTTTAACAATAGTTCTGAATCAATTGGCAGACAGGGGACCTTTCGATGGTTTCTATATAGTAGAATGTCATTGATGTCAGCTAGGCCTGTATACCTTGTACATGTACTTGTAGAAATAAAGATATTATTATTATATTATTATTATTAGGCAATGAATTCCGGATCGTAAGGTTTTTTATGCGCATTGAATTTTTGCATAGGTTGAGTCGGACACAGGGGATGTCAAAGAGGGGTTTTGTGTCCTGTGTTATGCTTTTGTGTTCTGTTGCAGCTATTAAGGAAGAGTCTCAAAGGAGGGTTTATGTTGGAGTTTAATGTTCTGTGTATATAGTAGACAGTAGTATGAGTGCATATTTGGTATATGTATTGAAGAGTGGGGGGAGTGTGTTGTCTGGCACTAGCGGCTTTTTGTTGGGTTATTAATGGTTTTAGGTGATTTGGTGTAGTAGATCCCCACGTACAAATACCGTAGGTGAGGTAAGGGTAGATTAGAGTGGTATAATGTAAGTAGTGTTGTTTGAGGGATATAGTTGTGGAAAATTTTGGATGTTCCTAAATTCAGCATGTGTAAATTTGAATACGTAATACAATAATTGTGTAATAAAATGTGATGCTGATTTGACCCTCTCGAGAAAATTCGAGGGAGGGGGTGTAGAACAGCTGCTAAGTGATGTCGGGGACGGGGGAGACGCCATTTGTAATGTGTGAGCACGGGTTGTCGTGGGAAATTCTGATAATAATTCGGCATCATCTGAGCCAAATTGTTTTTTTTTTTTGGCCTGAATTTGTTATAGGAACCCGTGTTAATGTCCCCTGCTGAAGAATTGGGACAGGAAATTTGCGGGATCTCAAGAATTACGTATAGATGGCGGAAGATGAGGAATACGCCATCACTCACATGGAAATACAACATTAGTCCTTGCATTTAGATCTCTAGCTGGCCATTGTAGGGTCTAGGTGTTAGGTAGGTGTTGTGGTGTGATCCTTCTACAGTTATTAAATGGTAAGTGTTAATACCAATTATATTTTGTGTACCCAGCAAGCCTAATCCTATACATAAGAACATAAGAAAGAAGGAACACTGCAGCAGGCCTACTGGCCCATGCGAGGCAAGTCCAAGTCTCCCGCCGGCTTAAGCCAATGCCCTGACCCAGCCAGGTCAGGTTACATTCACTTAAGGAAGGAGCACGGCATCTGACCTAGTAGCACAAACTAGTCAGGTACAACTCACACCCACCCGCACCCACTCATATATTTATCTAGCCTATTTTTAAAACTACACAACGTTTTAGCCTCTATAACTGTACTCGGGAGTTTGTTCCACTCATCGACAACTCTATTACCAAACCAATGCTTTACTATATCCCTTCTGAATCTGAATTTATCCAACTTAAAGCCATTGCTTCGAGTCCTGTCAATACAAGATATTTTTAGCACGCTATTTACATCCCCTTTATTTATTCCTGTTTTCCATTTATATACCTCAATCATATCCCCCCTAATTCTACGCCTTTCTAGAGAGTGCAGATTCAGGACCCTCAGTCTATCCTCATAGGGAAGATTTCTGATACATGGAATCAACTTAGTCATCCTCCTTTGTACGTTTTCCAGAGCATTTATATCCATTCTGTAATACGGTGACCAAAACTGTGCAGCATAATCTAGATGAGGCCTAACCAAGGAGATATAGAGTTGAAGAAAAACCTGAGGACTCCTATTATTTATGCTTCTTGATATGAAGCCAAGGATTCTGTTTGCTTTATTGCGAACACTTATGCACTGCTGTCTTGGTTTTAGATTACTGCTAACCAGAACTCCTAAATCCTTTTCGCAATCAGTAGTATTAAGATCTACATTATTTAGTTTATATGTGGCATGGTTATTGTCCTGTCCAATATTTAGAACTCTGCATTTATCTATATTAAACTGCATCTGCCACTTCTCCGACCACTGCATCAGTCTATTCAAATCTTCCTGGAGTGCTCTAATATCCTCATTTGAATGAATTGGACGGCCTATTTTGGTGTCATCGGCAAACTTGCTTATGTCGCTATTTATTCCCTCATCTATGTCGTTTATGTAGATTGTGAACAACAAGGGGCCCAATACTGACCCCTGTGGAACACCACTTGTGACTCTTCCCCACTCTGATTTCTCCCCATTTATGCAAACTCTCTGCTGCCTATTTGTCAACCATGCCTCTATCCAGGAAAAAATTTCTCCTCCTATTCCGTGTGCCTTAATTTTCCTCAATAGTCTCTGATGTGGGACTCTATCAAAAGCCTTACTGAAGTCCATATACACAATATCATATTCATTACCATGATCTACCTCCTCAAATACCTTAGTGAAAAAAGTTATTAAATTTGTAAGGCAGGAACGCCCTTTTGTAAAACCGTGCTGAGATTCGTTGATTAATTTATGCTTTTCAAGATGGCTGCGAATTGCCTCGGCAATTATTGATTCCATAAATTTTCCCACTATGGAGGTTAGGCTTATTGGTCTATAGTTCGAAGCTAAGGACAACTTTAATTTAACAGAGTAGCTGGTTTTATTATTGTCATTATTAATTTAATTTCAGGTCTAGCTTTTTGTGAGTGGTGAGGAAATGGGCATCAAAGGAGGTGCAGTTCAGCGACCTGTGATTTAAGGGGCATCCTCCTCCTTATAGACTGCATCTTAAGTGGTCGTATCCAAGCTGAGAGGCTACTTTATGAGATGATGATTATTGTATTCATGAGGAAGCACTAAACCCACAGGATCATACATGGTCTAGGAAATGAGCGGTAATTAAGTTTGATCCAAAGCGAGATTAGCTCATATTCATTTAATTAAAAGCCCTTTACGAGCACGCAGAATTTACAGAAAAATAAATCAATTTGAATTTGAATTTGACGTCGTCACCGCTCTAACACCCTTACTTTATCTTCCCTCCTCGCTGATGGCCCCACCTTTGACTCAGATTCCTTCTTTGACTATTTGACAGCAACTGATTTATTACACAAACTTTGATAATCCTTCCTTTAGCACCCATCACAACCCTTTCTAACTCTAAATCTTGTTATCCTCTCCACCCTTGCTACTCTATGATCCAGCATCACCCCCTGCCCTGCAGTGCTATATGACCCTAGTGGGTTTAGCCATTCTTTTGATAATAATAATAATAATAATAATAATAATAATAATAAAAGCCCTTCATCAACATCAAATCACTTGCACTGTAGTGTAGGGAGAGCAGATGATGATGATTACATGTGTGTCTATGTATTTATTTCTCGATTAATTATTGTTCTTCACGTTTATTGTTTTGTGCATTCTCTAACGTATTAAGGGAATGCGTTGCTTTTACAGTGTATATGATGAGGAACAGTTGCTATATTCATTGTGACTTTTCAATAATGCTGGGTAGTATAGTCTCAATGACTTACATTCGTCAACCTGTTCACCTATCTCCAAGCTATATAATAATAATAATAATAATAATACCTTTATTTCTACAAGTACATGTACAAGGTATACAGGCCTAGCTGACATCAATGACATACTACTATATAGAAAGCCGGTTCTTATGCAGAGCATTTAGGGCAAATTATGTCAGTTTTGTCCCAGGATGCGACCCACACCAGTCGACTAACACCCAGGTACCCATTTTACTGATGGGGAACATGGACAACCGGTGTAAAGAAACACTCATTGTTTCTACCCTCGCTGGGAATCGAACCCAGACACTCACCGTGTGAAGCGAGAGCTTTAGCCACCAAACCACAGGGCCTGTACATATTGTTGCAATGGCGATTCATTTTAGTCAGTCAGTCAGTATCTTTCTGGGCGAGGCCATCTAAGTGATACACTCAAGATTAACTAAGATAACAGCTGGGAAACCTTGGTTCATATCCACTAGCAACGCTGTGTTTGGTTGTCTTATGACATTACAAGCATACAGACATACTAGGGGTTTTGTCGTAATATTATTAGTATTAGAAATGAATTTATAATCGTTTTAAGTTTTATTTATCATCTATGGTGGATTATCAACATGTTCATAGAAAGCAGTTGTGATGAATGATAACGGCCACAGGTGCCAGTGCCAGCCAGTACAGCACTGGCTTCGGAGGTGTCACGTTTTCCCTGCATAATACGCTACCTGGTTTTCTTCTTAAATCTTTCCTCTGATACCTTGTAAAAGGTATTTAGCGGTTTATTTTTGTTTTGTTCATATTGCAATAGTAAATATGTAGTGTACGTTGTGTGGATATTGTTCAGGAGTTGTAACTGCTGGCATCACCTAAAATTTAGAATTGCATTATATAACCATGAAAATTATTGCTCAAATATTTTTATATGGATTTGTAGGTATAATATATATAACGAGGTATATTAGATAGTGTAATGACAGTGGCCGGTGTCAGTCTCCACTCTTTCTCAAGCCAATGAAGTTCTTTTCGTATTCTTGTCTAAAAAATAGTAGTTGACAATCCAGAGTTGTAATCTCTCTCCTTGAAGGTATGCGGTTTGCCAGTTGTGGCGTCACGGGAGAATTTATTCCGTACGGGATTGGCGAAAGACGGGAAATGTCAGAAGTGTGGCTTGCCGGAGTCGGCTCTGCATGCAGTATATTTTTGTGAAACTCTGGATGGGGTTCGTAGGTGGATGGGAGGGGTGTTAAGGGGTTTGGGTGGGGGGGGTATCCCTTTGTTACGGGCTATTTACTTGGATTTGGGAGGGGTTAGACATATTGATAAAAAGGGATTACTGTACTGTATGGTGGACTTCGTGTGCATGTCGTGGAAATTAAGGGACATGAGTGTTAGGGAAAGGATGGGGGCTGTGGCGACACGTATATATCGCACTATGTGCAGGAATCGTTTAATATATGGGAGGGAGTGGGGTTCGAGCTTTTCAGAGGGGTACAGGAAAATGAGTGTGCAGGGTTTATTGGGAGACAGATATGGTAATGAAAGGGCTTGACAGAGGCGCTGGTGGAGCATTGGGTAGGTGTGGTGGAGTGGCATACGTAGATAGGTAGATAGGGGGTTAAGCCATTAGAGGACGGGGGACGGATGACATCACAGTTGGGGGACCGGGTGACTGTCTAGATTATTAGTGTGTTGGAAGTAGATGTGTGTGTGGTGGAGTGAATGTGAGGTTGGGGTTTTGCAAGGGGGGAGGGGGGAGTAAGGGGTTTTGTAGGGGTTTGGCCGGATCCTCTGGTGCCGGGGGGCATGGTGTGGTTGGGTTTGGTGAGAGTGGTATGAATGTCTTGGACTATAATTAGTACAGAGATGATACTGAAACAAGGGCGTAGTCCCCGTGGAGTTAAGGAGACTGGAAACCTTGTGTGGTAGGATTATTTTGTGCGCACGGTAAATATTATTTGCAGTATTCACTGCATAGTATTAGGACTAGTCACTGTTATTGTGGACTATGTATCATTATTTGGGTTTGTTTTTTGTAATCTGTGCACACTGTACATTATATTTGCACTATTCACTGCATAGTATTAGGACTAGTCACGGTTATTGTGGACTATGTATCATTCTTTGGGTTTTGTTATTTGTTAAAATGTGCACACTGTACATTTTATTTGCAGTTAACAGCATAGCATTAGAACTAGAGCTAATATTATTGTGAACTTGGTATTGCATTATTTGGGTTTTTTTTTGTGTGGACTCTGTATCAAGCATAAGAGGGGAAGGGGACAAGAGTTCACTATTTGTAGATAAATGGTTAGGGGTATGTTTTACTGATATATGCATAGCTTATTAAAGGAAATTGCTATTGCACAATTTGTAGCATGTAATTATTGAACGTTTCGGAACTGTAAAATGTAATTTTATTTTGTGCACTGTACAATTTATTTGCAGTCGTCAATGAGTATTCACTGTATATCCTTAGGAATAGAAAATAGTTTATGGTGGACTGTATTTCATTATTTGGGTTTATGTTTTGTGGACTCTGTATTTATTTATTTATTAGGGGAAAGGGGACAAGAGTTCACTGGTGGTAGAGGTAAGGGTTTTAGGGCATAGTTTTCTGATATTTCTGATATTTTCGATATTTTCACTGTTTAACCAAAGAATTGCTGTTGTATTATATGCAACATGTATTTTGCATGTTTATGAATTATAAATGTATATTTATTGGAAATTAATAAAATGTAAAAAAAAAATCTTTCCTCTGATACCTTGTAAAAGGTATTTAGCGGTTTATTTTTGTTTTGTTCATATTGCAATAGTAAATATGTAGTGTACGTTGTGTGGATATTGTTCAGGAGTTGTAACTGCTGGCATCACCTAAAATTTAGAATTGCATTATATAACCATGAAAATTATTGCTCAAATATTTTTATATGGATTTGTAGGTATAATATATATAACGAGGTATATTAGATAGTGTAATGACAGTGGCCGGTGTCAGTTTCCACTCTTTCTCAAGCCAATGAAGTTCTTTTCGTATTCTTGTCTAAAAAATAGTAGTTGACAATCCAGAGTTGTAATCTCTCTCCTTGAAGGTATGCGGTTTGCCAGTACATGCATTTAAAGACCCATGCGAAAGGGAATCCACCAAAAGTGTACTATGACTCCACTGTCTACATTACAGTTCTGCCACTCCTGTGTCTGACATTCCTGACGAGCACATCGCAATTGACACATTATGTTGTTGTTTAGGGGGAAGCGCTAAGACTGCAGGGTCATACAGTGCCTGGAGGAAATGGGAAGCATCGGGTTCGATCCCACAAAGTGGGGGAGAAACACCAGGTCCAATTCTTTGAAACAAAAGCCTCTCCGCTACGGGACTAAGGGAATCACAGTTAATGTGTCATCTTCGGATACAAGGACAGAGTAGTGTGTCAAGAGTACGGTAAACAGTTGAGTTTGAAGGGTTGAAGCCCAAGTGTTGATGCGTGTTCCAGTGTCTATACAGGAACAATAACTGTATAACAACAACACTACCAGCCACACCAGTTGGCTGGTGAAGACAATCATCAGCATACACAATGTGTAAAAAAAAAAAGTGCTGTGTGACCAAGGCATCAATATAAGTCTTAAGGCATCAAACCGGATAGAAATATATTATATCTCAGAGAGATAATGTGTTTCCGTGTGGTCTCTGTCTTAACAACAAAACCATTTTACTGAATAAAAGTGCTTTCCCTGAATTTTTGTATACAGCAGTTTGTTAGGGGTTTGCAGTATTAATGGTAACCATTGCGCTTATCACTATCACCACTTTTGATCCAAGCAAGGAGAGAGCAACTCAAATTTCTCGAATCAGAGTCCTTCACCAGTTATCGCCCCCCTTAAAGAATTTGCAACCACAAAAATTATTATATACATAAGCCTTAGAACCGCACGGGTCATGCGCACCTGGAAAAAGGAGAATGGGAGGCAATCAGGTTTGACTTTGAAAAGTGTAAAGTAGATCTAATTTCTTGAAGCACTTCTCTTCAAGTGTCTTGCATAAGGTTGAGGCTCAGGAGCTAGCGCTTAGCCTCCACCTGAAGTATACCTGAAGGGTGTTCAAGGGGTCAACGGCCCCGCGGACCTGTCCATGACAAGGCCTCGCGGTGAATCAGGGTCTGATCAATCAGGCTGTTACTGCTGGTCGCACGCAAACCAACGTACAAACCACAGCCTGGTTGGTCAGGTACTGACTTTAGGTGCCTGTCCAACTCACTCTTGAAGACAGCCAGGGGTCTGTTGTATGCTTTGAGGCAGTTCAACAGTCTTAAGCCCCTGACACTTATTGTGTTGTCTCTTAGAGTATTCATGGCTCCTCTGCTTTTCATTTGGGGATGTTGTATCGCCTGCCGAGTCTTGCTTTCGTAGGGAGTGATTTCTACAAGCAGTTATGCTTGACAGCAAATTGCATACCATCGATCAAGTAAATCACAGGAGAGCAACATGGGGAAAGGGAGTTGGATAGCGGCTCAAGGCCTTTCTTACTCTCCCCCAGTGCATCGTCAGGAGCTTGAAATAGGAAGAAAAGGAAAACTGAGGTGGAAAATTCGGGGGTCAGTCAGCTATGCCAATTGCACCTAGGTAGTTGACTCATGGATATTTCACATCAGGGGTTGGATAGCAGCTTGGAGTTGGGCGGGGGCGGGGGTGGCCCAAAAGAAAAAACGAAAGTTTCTCCTTTTAAATTTAGTAATATATACAGAAAGGGTTGCTCCTGGCTATTATGCAGTGTACTGCATTTAAAAATTTATATAAAAAATAACGCTTCATATATAATGTAATTTTCCGGGATTGTACTGAAACCGAACACGTATTAGTCCTGGTCAGGCAGAGTGGACAAGAGGAGAGTGAGGTGTTTGTGAGTAGTAGAAGGTCGGTGACGGGGAGGTCATCATGTTTGGCGTTGGTTAAGTGGGGAATGATTTTTGGGGAATTTAGGCAATATCTTATTTAATTGGTTTTGGTGCTCTCATGTTTAACTGTAAGACCCTAGTGTACTCACCTAATTGTGGCTGCAGGGGTCGAGACTTAGCTCCTGGCCCCGCCTCTTCACTGACCGCTACTAGTGTGTGCAGGGGCCTGTGGTTTGGAGAGTATTTAACGTTTTAACTGTAGGCTAAGTAGCCGGCAGGAAGGAAGGGGGTGTCATAAAGCCTCCCTGTCTACTCACTAGCAGCAGTGAGCTAATGTTTATCTGATGTGGTGGTGTAGTAGTTTATAAGTTGATATAAGTTACTTTTTTTTTATATATATATTTTATATATATATATATATATATATATATATATATATATATATATATATATATATATATATATATATAAATATATATATATATATATATATATATGTCGTGCCGATTAGGTAAAACTGGTCAATTAGCAAGAACTCATCTAAAATTAAGTCCTTTTTTAAAAAAAATTTTTATACGTTTAAAGATATATTTTTTTTATTTATGTTAATGTAAGAATTTATAATTTTGTACCAAGAGAAACTTTTAAAACCTACCTAACCTTTTTTACAACAAGCGCAATTTAATTTAGCCTAACCCAACTAAATATATTTTGATAAAATTAAATTAATTTAATAAAAAAAAAACACAATGAAATATATTTTTTTTGTTTGGTTCAGAATGATTTTGGGGAAAATTTTTGATTTCAAAAATTTTCATTTTCTTATATGGCATTTGTGATTTTTTTTATTTAAGCCAAAATAAAGTTTTACCTTTAAAAACAAATTAAATATATATATATATATATATATATATTATATATATATATATATATATATATATATATATATTTGTATAGGTGAGTTTTTGTGTCCTTATACAACATTAATTATTTGCACTCATGCTTTATAATTTGTATGATGGTTCAAGCTGGCCCCCGAGGGGTTGTTTTTTTTCATAATTTAAAT